>CAJFCZ010000277.1:0-17317 GCA_904066245.1 Eimeria sp. OTU-Y
CACACACACACACACACACACACGGCGTCAGCAGCAAAGAGCAAACAGTCAGCGTAGCATATCGATGAAGCAGGGTGGAGCGATTGGAGAGAAAGAGAAGACAAGATTAAAAGAAACACAAGGCAGCAGATGCAGCAGCGCCTTACGCTGCAGCTTCCAGGGCCCCCATAGCCCGTACTGCCGACAGGCCGGCAGCCACGTCATCCTGCCTCTGAGACAACTGAGTTTCCCCCTCTTGCTGCAGAAACAGCAGCTGCTGCTGCTGCTGCTGCAGCTGTTCGAGCTGCTGGAGCTGCTGTTGCTGCTGTTGCTGCTGTTGTTGTTGCAGTGGATGTGGATCCTGCTGGAGAGCATTCACCTGCTGTTGCTGCTGTTCGTTGTCCCCTCGTGCAACTCCGGCCAAGGCTGAAGCTTCAGGAGTAGCCGGGGTGGGGTCTGCCGCTGCAGCAGCTGCAGCAGCTGCAGCAGCTGCAGCAGAAGCAGCAGGGCCAGTGGGGGCACCGTCTTGTGTGGCAGTACCTGCACCATGGCACAGGCGCCAGCAGCACTCCCAGCTGAGGTCGAGGGACTCCACAAAGAGATTATCAATTTGATTCTCAGCAAGCCGCTGCCGCAGCCACTGCAGCCTCTGCTGCTGTAGAAGCAGCTCTGCAGTCCTGCTGCTGCTGCTGCCTCCGGAAGGTGCTGGTGCAGCAGCAGCAGCAGCAGCAGCAGCACCACCACCACCACCACTAGCACCAGAAAGAAAAACTGGGGTTGTTCCTGGAGAAGCACAAGCTGAAGGAGGAGCAACGGAGGAGGCCGGCAAGTCAGCTGTTGCGAGGCCAGCAGCACTAGAGCTTGACAGGTAGGTGCTGCTGCAGCAGCTGCCTCGTCTGCTGCTGCTGCCTAGCCCCAGTGCTCCTGCAGAAAGGTGTGGAGCCGTCAGGCCCGCCCCTGCTGCTGCTGCTGCATGCAGAGAAGCGGAGATCTGACTACTGCTGCGGCAAAGGCTGCTGCAGCTGCTGCTGGCCCCTCTTAGACACTGCGTCGGGCAAGGCCCCTTGTCTACGGCTGTGGAGGCTTGCTTTTGCTGCATCTTCAGCAGGTGCAGCAAGTACTGCTGCTGCTGCTGCTGCTGCAGTTGTAGCGATCGCTTCGCTGACCACCTCTTCTTCAGCATCACAGTGCGGGCGCCACGGAGGACAACCAGGCGCCTTGCTGCTCTCCTAAGAACAATAGCTGGGCTCCGTAAGCTGGCTGCTGTAGTGGGAGCTGCTGAAGCTGGCCCCACGGCAGCGCCAGCTGCTGCTGCTGCGCTTCCAACTTGGTTTGCTGGCCCTGCTGCTGCTGCTGCTGCTGATGATGATGAAGCAGCACCTGTGCGACTCCCGACTGTTCCACGCTCCACCTTGGGGTCCCATGTGGGTTTATAAAGAAGCTCCCGACCAGCGCAGTCTGCTGGCTGCACCCCGCTGCTGCTCCTGCTGCTGCTGCCTCCTTGGTGCGCGCTCCCACGACGAGGCCTTGCAGATGATGATGCTGCTGCTGCTGCTGCTGGGGGAGCGGCGGAGCCACTGACGTCTGCAGGAGGCAGCTCCAGACCCCCAAAGCGCCACAGCTGGGTAGTATCCGGAGCAACGCCGGCTGCTGCTGCGGCTGCAGCTGCTGCTGCAGCCGCTGCCGCTGCTGCTGCCGCGCCCGTTGTTGCACCTCCTACAGCTAATGACATACTAGCCGTTTGTGCATCTAAAGGGTGGGGGGGGATCCAGGCAATGGAATGGCGCTGTCTGTGTTGCTGCTGCTGCGGTTGGTGGTGTTGCTGCTGCTGCTGCTGCTGCCTCTGGCGTGTGGGAGCGGACGGCGACGGAGTCAGCCTTTGTAAGGACTGCCCATAGGACGTCGATATGCCCCCGTGATAACCTCTTGCTGCTCCCCTGCCCTCGAATGTCGTTGCTGCTGCTGCTGCTGCTGCTGGTGCTGCTGCTGCTGCGTCAGCAGCGCTCTGCAGCAGCCGGGAAGGAGTCGTGTGCTGCCGCCTGAAGCGTGGCGGGACGCCCCTGGCTTCCTGCAGCAACGGCCAGTTTTGTTTTGTCTTCTGCTGCTGGGTCTGCTGCCGATGAGCTTTCTGCTGCTGCTTCTCGTTATCCTGCTGCTGCTGCGGCTGCTGCGGCTGCTGTGGCTGCTGCTGCTGCTGCTGCTGCTGCTGCTGCTGCTGCTGCGGCTGCTGCTGCTGCTGCTCGAGGTGCTGCGGATGGGGCTGAACATTTTGTTTGTGCCGCAGTTGGTGGGGCTCCTGGGTGGGCTGAGACCTGTGGATGGGTGATGGGAGGAATGTTGCTGCAGCAGCTCTTGCATGTTGAGCAGCAGCTTCTGCAGCAGCTGCTGCAGCAGCTGCTGCACCGTCCTTTAGTGCTGCTGCTGCAGCTCTGCCACCTTCAGCGGGGGCTTCGGGGGAGGTCCATGGAGTGGGGTCCGTAAAGTGAGCCTGCTTCTGCTTCTGCTGCTGTCGTTGCTGCTGCTGCTGCTGCTGCTGCTGTTGTTCCTTCTCTTGCCGCTTGTGTTGATGCTGCTGCAGTTGCTGGTCCGGATGTGGGTAAGGTTGATCCTGCTGCTGCAGCTGAGGGTCTTGCTGCAGCTGGTTACCCTGCTGAGGCGAGTGAGTTGCTGCTGCTACGAATGATGAATGGCTGCGGAAGAGAGAGCTGTCAGCTGCTGCTGCTCCACGCCGCCTCACCTGGTTTTGGTGTTGCTGCTGCTGCTGCTGCAGCAGCAGCTGCGGAGGTAGAGGAGCCCTTACATTTCGAGAGAGCTTCTCGTGAGCTGATGAATGCAGCTGCTGTTGCCGTTGCTTCAGCTGCTGCTGCGGCTGCTGCTGCTGCTGCTGCTGCCTTGTATCTCTGCTCCTACGGCGGCTTCCGCCTGTGTGTGCTGTAGCGGACTCGTCGTATGCTGCTGCTGCTGCTGCAGCAGCTGCTTCACAGTCTGCCGCTAAGGATGCTTCAACAGCAGCAACAGGTGACTCTGTGGCTGTTGCAGCTGAAGGGCGACCCGAGGGAGAGGCAGCAGCAGGACTTGCAGCGGTAGCAAGAGAAGCAGCAGCAGCGGCAGCAGGAGAAGCAGCAACAGCAGGAGCAACAGGAGCAGCAGCAGCAGCAGCAGCAGCAAGAGCAGCAGATGCATGAATACGCCGTGCCTTGAGGACTTTAAGTTCATATGCCTCTAAGCCTGGCAGCACAGCGCAGGCAGATTGATAAGGCAGCAGCTCAGCTACCAGCAGGGCCACAGCCTCCTGCCATATTCTCGTACAGAGACACCACCCTAGGAAGTTTGCTGCTGCTGCATGCAAGGTACTAAGGACTTGGTCATCAGCACCTGCCCCCCAGCGTGCCGCCTGAGCAGCGCAAGTTGCTGCTGCTGCTGCTGCAAGCAGCAGCAGCAACGAAGGCGATAGCCCGGCGAAGCAGTATAGCCCAACAGTGGCAGACAAGTAAGGGACCCCATAGAGCCTGGCTGGTGTAAGTCCTAGAGAAGGAGGACCAACTGTAAGAGCAGCAGCGAGAGCAGGCAGCAGCAAACCCAGCAGCAGCCACAAGTCTGCTGCAGGGATAGAATCGCTGGCTGCGTAGGGCCCCGCAAGGGCCAGCAGCAAACTAAAGCACAAGGCGCTCCCGAGGGCAACAGCAACGGGGCCCCAAGCAGGGTATGGAGCCACAGGGGGGGAGGAGTACTCTTGCTGCAGCACTGCAGCAAACAGAAATCCACCATACACCGTCGAGACGAAGGCCGGCAGCAACAAAGCCACGAAGGCGTCTCCTGCGGGAACATGTAGTAGCTGCACCCTCATCTGTGTGGCTAGCCAATCGGGTAGCTAGCTGGCTAGCCCATCAGCTAGCCAGAGCGGAACAGAGTTTCAGGCTCGGGGGCGGGAACGCCCGTCACCTGGGCAAAGGGCTGCGGATAGCAGGCAAGCGGTCAAGAGAGGAGATGGGAGGATTTTGCATGAGCAGGAGAGTAAAAACAAACACAAATAATTAATGTCAAGGGGAAGAAGAGGAGAGTCTGCAGCAAGAGTCGAAGCTGCGTGGGAGACACCCGGTGGGCGCGCGCGATTTCACCGAGCAGCGCCAGAAACGTCTCAGCCGTTTTCTGCAAGAGGGAGAGGAAGCCGATGAGTTGAATAATTGCTTCAAGGAAAAAAGAAGAAAAGGGGTGAACATGACACAAAAACAAAACCAAACAAACGCAACAAACGCTGACGATCCGCTGACGAAGGCAGCCGTGCACCCCCAGGGCAGCGACACACGGGGAAACACACTGCGCTCCACCTTTGCAAATAAATTGGCAGAGAAACCAGCCAAATTTGGTTATCCCATAGTATTTTGAAGGGCAGGGAAGGACTAAGAGTCACCGTTTCAGCTCAAAAAGAACGACAACAGGAGAATCAGAAACCCCCGGGGGGCCCCCGCTGCATGGGTATCGAGCGAAGCCCCCAGAAGGGCCCGCAGCGATTAGCCCCCTTTTTCTGGTTTTTTCCTGCAGCATTTAAGGATAAAATTGTATTTTTCAAGTGAAAACCCACTTGAATAAAAACGGATTTCCTGGGTAAGCTGTCGTGGTGGGGCTTGAGCGTTTTGGCGCCGTGTCAAAGAGGTTACACGCGTGCAAGCTCTTAATCACAGAAAGTCGTGGGTGCTGCTCCGTCTCCATAGAAGAGACACAAGCTTCAAGCTTCATCTCCACTTGCAGACTGTGCAGCTGGCCCCCCTGAAACTAGAGTTTTTCAGGCCAGAGATAACAATAGTGTTGGTTCGCAATGACAGCAGTGGAAGAGTGTGAGGCAGATATCGAAAATAGGGAGCTCTTCATTATAGGACCAAGTGCCTCATGTATGGGACACGGAAAGGAAGGGAACTGGCTGGACTGGCCTTAATGAATAAGTAACAGAGAGACAGAGAATCCAGCTGCAGCAGGACATGCGAGGCTCCTGGATCCTATGCAGGGACTGTCGTGAGCTGCAGTAGAGTCGAATTAGTTACGATAATCGTTCTCAAAAAGTTCCTGAAACGGCGTCGGCATCCCATTTAACCCCAGGCTCCTTAGGCACACCGGAATAAGGGCCTCGGGCCCCAGAAGGGTTGCAGTGCATCTTGCCGCAAACAGTGCTGCACGTTAGACTAACATGCAGCCCCAACTAGACATTACTCCTTCGACCGTTGTTAACACACTTCCCTTGCCCTAGGCAGCTAGCTTCCTCTGTGCAAGTAGAAGCGCATGCCCAGATTTCGATCAGAACATGCTATACATGCACCCTCTGCAGTTCTACCTGTGCGCAGGGTGCCTAAAGAGGGGCAAGCAAAGGCTCAGCAACTGTCTACAATGTTGTTGCATTAGTCAAAATCGACTTGAGTACCCTTGAGGGTGAGGATGCCTAGCAGCAGGCGTTGCAGTTGTGCCTCCATCCTACGCTTATTCTATCACCGATCTTGGTGTCCTGTCTGAAATCGCCGAGGCGTAACTGGGAATCCTCCCTAAATGAGTAGGCATGTCTGTTACAGCTTGTTTCCGTTGCTTCAGATACCAGATAATCATTAAAGCCTGCCCTAAGTAGCGAGGTGTTGCAGGAAGTTCCATTGCAGAAGGTTTCCAACACTTAGACAATGAAAGGGTTTTTGGGCGGCTTCGCTGGCTTATGAGGCACCAGTGCATAGGCAAGTTATATGAAAGATATCACCGACGTCGTTGGTGGCAGTCCCCTGCCCCGCATGCCAGTTCGGCCTAAGAAGTGAAACCTGCGCAGCTAGGAAAGAAGACCGGACTCATCGTAGCAGAGCGCAGTTGCAGAGTGGGGCTCTAAACTTAGAGCGTCAGAATGGCTAATATTTGTCCTTGAGGAAGGCACGTCGGTGACATAAGAGAATTGTAACTGCATGCCAAGTAAGGGGAGTTTGGGGCCCCCAAAATTATCTCTTTGATCTCAGCGTCTTCGGGAGCTTGGTTTCGCGCCCTCCAGTGCGAGTGCCTCATAGCACCCTCCCCGTGGCAAATCGCGCCCCTGACTACAATGAATAGGTAAGCAATACTCATTAGTGAGTTCAGGTAAGGTCCCTGTTCCCCACATACGAAGGGATGGATAGGAACTAGGAAACAGGGAGGAACTGTGGGCAAAAGAAAGCTGCTGACGAGCGAGCCCTCATTCCGTCTTCTGCCCAGGCCTTGCTTTAGAATAGGCTAGAAAGTAACAGGGATATTTGAAAAAACGTCTACTCTCTTTTTGCTCAGAATAAAAATAGTGGATCCGGACTATACTTCCCTGTTGGGCACCTCCTCCACGGAAGACCCTTTCGGGCCGGCGAACAACTCTTATATCCTCAGCCTCAACCAGCTATTACTAAGATCCAGGTGGCCCAAATTACACAACTAAAACAGCGATGGAAGAAAAACACAAATGTTAAGGCAATTCAGCTGTAAGTTCCGCAATACAAACGTTCTTCCTGGGTCCCTGTTCGCCCTAGCGCAGCGGTCCTAGGGGATGGGACTGGGGAGGGGGAGCCTGACTGGCGTGAGTTGCAACATCTCTTTGCACTAGTGCCAGGACAGCTTCGCATGTAGAAAAAGAAAGACTGGATGTGCTTATGCACAACATTTTTAGCACTTACTGAGCGCTTGCTCGCCAAATGAGAGCCCGTGCCTACACTCGCCTACTTGCGTTATCAAAGCAGGTACCAGCGCAACAAGCACTGCAAATTTCACAGGTTCCCAACGCTTCGAACATGGCAGCCTGCAGTAAAAGTTCTCTACAAGGGCACTATTTGACCCCTTGCTTCCCTGGTTCGCTTCTCTACACGGAAACACCCGTTTCCCATTGTAACGTAGGAGCTGGTTCTCAGCAGCCAGCCTCGTACACCAGTGCATGCCCGCTTCCATACACATGTTGCAGCAGCACTGGAATGCATGAATAATGCACAAAATGCCAGGCAAAAGACAATGCAAGCGAGGCTTTGCAGTCGCTTTTCACTCTAGCTTTCGCATGCCCACGCTCGCAGGAGGGCGAGCAGCAGAGTAAGTTGGCATTATGCTGGGCAGAGCCCATTGTTTCTTTTTCTCTTGTGAACCCGTTGGTTTCCATCGCCGGCTTTACTCGCACTGGGAAACGTCACCGCACCGCTAAGTCTACCTCTTAGTTCTTGTAGACGATTCGGGCGATCAACCACGTATCAGAGTATCCCCACAAGACGGGCGCAACCTCTCTACGGAAGAAGAAATGGAGGAGACTGTGATACCAGCTAAGGGTGAAACAAAGAGCTCACACCACAGAAGCTGGCAATTTCCCTCCAAATGGCCAGGATACCGATAGGTCGAGTGAGTTTTCAAAATTTGCTTGCACAACACAATATCTCAGAAGCGCCTACTTGCCCCCTCCGGATGAGCGGCGGAGATTACAAGCATTGGCACTGTGAGTTTGGGTTTGTGCCCTTGGCGGCAGTTCTCGTGTCGCATGCAAAGAGGCGCTCATAGATTTACATCTACGCGCTGTCGAGCGCAACAACAGGTGGCAAGAGTACAGCGGGAACAGATGATCAAGTGAGCCTCCGCAGGGACGGCGCACCCTTTATTCCCATATCGTTTTCCTTTTTCATTTGGTATGCGGCGTTCTGGCCTCTCTCGCGAACTCCCCTCACTCATTACATCCATAATTTGCGGTCCGGAGAGGCACCACACGCAAGCGTAAAGAACCCCCCCTTCTCTAGATGCAGCAATAGTGTAGAGAAGACTTCAATGCTTCCTTGGCCCTGAACAGCCAGCGTGCCAGCAAGTGGATGTACATATACCAACTTTAGATGCTACACTGCATGCACCCAGTGGCAAAGTGGAATACTAACTGGTCCTTCTACTTCTGGCAACTCGGCTCCATTCATGTTTATCAACTGAACCGCGTTAGCATACTAGTTAGAACCCAAAGAGCGCAAGACAACAATGTAAGGCTGCTCCTGCTTCTACTTCTGCAATTAGTGCGCTTATAAAGCTCTAGAAAGCTCTAGGAGGAAGAAAATTCAAGCAATTGAAGAAAGTTGTATGGAAGTTCCATGCCGGAAAGCCGAAGGTACACGGGGAGGAGGGCCTACCAGTTGAGCGAGTCCTCCTACACAGGGTCACTGAAGTTGTTTGAGCCAGATAGAGATATTTTCTACGGGTCCACCTTTGAAAAAATCGAAAAGAGAGGAGTGTTTCTTCATATGGAGACCACAGGACACCGATCACGTTCTTTTCGGCGATCGTCACCAAGGCAGTAACGCTCTGGGAGATCGACCCGTCGCGCGAACGCAAAGCAAGCATGTATCCTTCAACGCCACAACCGAACGTCCAATTCTTACCCAGCATTTTTCGCAAAAACGCTTAGTAATGAACAATATATGTGATAGGAGCTTCAACTTGCAGCATATGGTTCGATAGTGACCTGCGTAGCAATGCAGTAACAGCTTAGGGTATCGGGATCACTGTTGCGGGGCCCGGCGCAGCTGCATATCTTTTGTCGTGCTCTTCGCTCTGCATTGAAAGAACAGTCTAAGGTGGTTTTTACAGTGTATTTTGCTGGCATTAGACTGCCTTGGACTTTTTTATTAGTGGGGGCGCTGCAAAGTAAACAGCGTTTTATTAGTTTCCCCGACCTGCTTCCGGCTCGGAAGTGTCCAGCAACCCCTGGAGTTGTAGTAAATTTTGCATACGGTCGATTACTTTTTAAGCTCAGCGAAGCCATATTTTTATTCGGTGCTTCTGTGGGGAACAGTAGGACTTTGATTTGAAGACGAATTCCTACAGACCGACAGCGGGGATATTTCAGGACGTGGCAGGTGCTGTACTAATGATCTATGGCGGCACCGTGCAACCAAGAGGATAGTACTTCTTTAGTCCATTCTCTCTGTGGGAAATCGCGCTTTAAACAGTCCTGAACCGCTGCATCTCAAACAGGCCTAAAGGGCCTGTCTCTAGGAGCCTTCATAGAGTCGTGCTATAACTAGGATATTAGTTGACCCATTTGGTGTTCTTAGAATCCCGAACTAAAAGCCAAATTTTTGACATTCCGAGGATGGAAGCTACCGATGGCCGAAGTGCTGAGTTCCCGCTATCGAGCAGCGCCCCCATTCTAAAGGCGAACTTTAATGATGCGCCTGACGAAGCAACTTACTTGGGGGATGGCACCTTAACGGCCTCTACGCATGAAAACGCTGATCAAGGCGGCAAAGAAAAGCAACTCTTTGGGAAATCAAATGTTAAACCCGTGCGTGTTTTGTGGGCGGCGCTGGCAGCAACGCTTTCTCTGGTGGTGGTGGCCTTCCTAGTGAAACAATGTTTCACTGCCTTGCAGGCACAGCGCCAGAACACAACTTTCAGGGTACTAGCAGAAGCGTCAGAAGCCTCCTCAATGCCGAATGTGTGCGGGGAAGGGGTAAGCACTTGACAGTATGGGCTAAGCCTCGCGAATTGGCAGCGAACCGTATCCAGAGTAGTAACTAGTATCCGAGTTCCCGTTTTCACGGCAAAATTCCGCGGCATTGTTGGATAATTCTGATTCGCATCAACGATGTCAAATACTCACTCAGGTGCCTCGAGCCTGCACAAGGCTGCGTTGGGGAAGGCAAGCCCCTTAAACTTCTGTTCAGCATTCATGCTTTGTGTGCGGTATGGCATGTCTCTGTAGGACTATGAGCTTGCGGAGCGTGTGGTTAGAAGAGCTGACAGGTGGTTGAGTAGAGCATTAGGTAAGCAAACAAGACTTACTGGACACCTCTGTGGAACCCAGCAGCATATCAGGCATGGGTAGAGCCGACAATCTATGCCTGGGGATTCTGGCTAGGCGGAGAAGCAGAAGCATTGGCGGGACTCTTATGAGCAATCCTCTCTTACGATTTTTCAGGCGATAGTGCGGCATTCAAGGTTGGATCTCTTGCAGTATCAGTGACGGTTAACGTGCCAGATAAAGATTCCTTGCCAGTGAGTCAGCAATATGGACGACACTTCACTGTGTAGCTGGCTTGCGTTTATAGAAAACTGCAATTCGTTCGCCTTTTGCCTTGTTTTGTGTGTTCAGAAGGAGACTGTGCATCTAGTTCGAATAGTGGGTTAACTGGCCGTACAAAGGATGCACTCCTTTACACGTTTCTGAGTTATTTGAGGCTTCTATTGTGCAGTTGCTGAACGGCAATACAATATGTGGTTATTTTTGTGAAGAGGAGTGTGTTTTATAGGTTCTTGGTTTGGAATTAAGAACAGCACTCCCCTATTTGGCAGCGACACTTCCCAGTGTAAAGGATGAAGAGCCATTGAGTAAGTCGCTAACTCACTGTGTGCCATTCGGCCAGTATACGAGAGTGTTTCACGCTTCGTGACTGTCTCCGGACTGCACCGATATTAGAGCTTGGAAACCTGCTACCAACACAACTTTTTATTTTTCTGTCTTCCGCGTATGGATGGGATGATCATCTTTCTACAGGAGTGATGAGAACTGCCTCTGTTCCGGGGTCTTCATCGCCGGCTTCTGTTGTCCTCCTTATTCGCACTGCAACGGCGAGAGAGGTGCGGTTCCTCATTTGGGCACCAGGGGCAGATACGTCTAATGCAATAGGAACCAGTGTTGGCTTTGAAGTCTCCTTTCTCGTTGCATATTCCCACCCATTCACTTAATTGCTTGATGCAATCTGATGGACTGCTGTTCATAGGCCGAGGTGGACCCGTTGGCTATCCTGCAGTGGGCAGATAACTTTTTGAAGAATGGTACAGGTACGTGGATAGCGCGTGGAGGTGGAAGGAATGCAAAAGGAGTAGTAGGGACTTAACGATTTGCATTTTGCCTAGCGTAGGAAGGCTCATCAACGCCCTTGTAGTCCCTACTGTAACCCATTGTCTCTCAATAGAGGCAGTGACAGCCCCGGCCATTTTCCACACTGACTTCGATGAGGCGCATGAAAGCAGCGCTGCTGAATCAGGCGGGAACAATCAACTGCGTCGTCGCCTTGTTGCATTGCCTGCACCATGCAGATAGAGAAGGAGCATTCTCGGCGGGCCCAGTGGTAACCAAAATTAAGTGCATCCAAGGTGCTGGTCCCCGTGCTGGTTGGCGCAGGATGCTTACCGTAAGTGACTCCCCAATTTTCCCCACAGGCGACAGCTATCGAAGTGATAATGCTAGTATTGTCCCGGCTGCTCTGTGGAGGCGGTTGTATCCCTTACCACAAACGTTTTGTTGCGCGTGCTTTCCCTCGCTCCGGCATCTTCCATCTGGGCTGTTATTTCCTTCTCTTGACAGCGTTGCTTGCGAATTGTGGTGATTCTGTAGACTCCCTTTAGGACAACTCCACCAGATCAACGACAGCGCCAGGTGTGTCTCGAGGAAAGGGGAACCGCAACTAGTTGCCAATGCGCTTGAACCGATGCCCACGTAGTGCTTTCCTGAGACGGAACTCAATCTCAGTTCCCCAATGTATGGCATTCACTGGTTGACCAGGTTTTTTACAATTTTCTGATATGTGCATGGGCTATGGTGGTATCTCCGTTTCTAAACAGACGCTTGCTGCGAAACTATGGGATTCCTGGGAAAGTGTCGAAACCGTGATACTCCTGACAGCCAAGTCCGGCGGAAAAAAAGGTCTGGCATGTTAACCGTCTACATATGTGTCGCATTCATGCGGAATGTTTTAGAAAATATGCTGAAGCTTCGTCTGCATTTTTGCCTTGGCTCCCGGCCCTTTGTGGCATCCGCACCGTGTTTGCAGCTGTAGAGTGGACGGTTATGGACCCAAAGGGCAAGAGAAGTGCCACGCTAACTCTGAAAGTGCAAGGCGTGGGAGAGGGAGAGGTGCGTCGCAAATTTCACATTTCTTATGGTATGGTACATCTTGCGCAAGTGCCTGCAGAAGAAACGGGGCGGCGCTTGCCGCCACAGTATTCCTGCCATCTCTGCATATGTCAATGTTTGCTGTGAACAGCGTAAAACGCCTGAGCGAAGTCTAGAGGTCGGCGCTACTGGCACGAAGCGGTTGCCTCAAACGGGTGGTGCGAAGTTTGATAGACTACCAACCAAGATTTACCCACTGAGAAGCCATGTTCAAGCGCTGTAATAGATTGATTAGATGTTTTACTGGATGCAGACGTGAATAAGTTCCTTCCTGGCCTTGAATATGCAATGCTCAGGCGATGAGAGTGGTACTCGTGCACTTGAGGAGGAACTCGTTAGACCCCAACAAGGAGGTTAGCAGGAGCCTGCGTTTTCAGACCTGGGCTTCCTAGTTGCTTCAAATGACCTGCCATATGCATTCAATTAGTGTACCTTAGTGCAGGAACAGTGAGCATTTGTGTAACGTTTCGGATGCCTTGAGCTTGAATTTTAACGGGGTGCCGAACGCATGACAACCATCTTCTCGCTTGCTTTGGCGCCCGTGTTTACTCTGTGCAGCAATGTCGCGCCCACCTACTCCATATGAAACTTGGAGCTCTCGATTTAGCCTAGCCTCATCAGGTGGGCAAGGGGATGGAGCTGCATGTAGAGACCTGAAAATTGCGGAAATGTGTTCCTTATCCCCTCTTGAGGCGCATTTGCACCACCATGTTCTCTATAGAAAACCTCGTGGGCGCACCTTTTCTGCAGGTTCATCATCACGGCCGCAAACTCCTAGATCACGTGCGTCAAAGCGGGTCTGCGTACCTGTACACTAGCTTCGCCTACAGGAATTAGAAACAATGCAATGTTATGGTCTGTGCTGCAATGCAAGCGCGAAGCCGTCTGCGTGCCCTTTGCTGTAAAGTGGCATGCTCCCGTGCGTCGCCTACTTGCATTCATGCCGTCTGGAAATGCGTCTCATCCAAGAGAAGACTTCTAGGCCTGGGTTTGTTTACTCGTTCTGTGAAATGGCGGACCTGACTGCTCACGCTTGGTGTCTTGCCTTGTATGCAGGCTCGCTCGTGTTGACAACAGTAGGCTCACAAGGTAGGCTATTTGGTGCACGGGCATTCGTCAAGTACAGCTTTACGTGCTCAAGCCAATAGTAGCAGTTGACATCTAGCTCTTATGACGCACTGCACATCACCAATATATTTTCCGGTTGAATTGAGGAAATGTTCATGCCTTCGCTCTTTTAAAACTCTGTAGGAGTGTGAGCAAGCGTTCTTCACTGTTGCACCCCCTATTTGCTGTGTGAAATTGAAACGACAAGTCTCTTCCCGTCGGACTTGTGTGTAGGTGCACATCTACTTAACTTGGTCAGCTGGGGGCTTGTGCGCGGCTGTACGTGCGTGTGTTGCGACTTTGTTTTGTGTAGGCTTTCGACCACGGACCTCCTCTGCCCCGGCGACGCGTTCAGGCAGCCCATACTCCACTGTAGGATCGCAATCCACGGACGGTGAGGCAGAGCTGAAACATGGCCCCAAATGATAGGCTCAGTGCGTAAATTACTGCGTTTCCGCACAAAATTGACTGACCCTAGATCCCGTAGGCTCCTGCAGTGGCTGCCATGACTAGTGTCTGCGTGGAAGGGCCTGCATTATTCCACCTGGTTGCTTGCTGTCCCACATGATGCCACAGAGTACATGCTGTCTTGCTGTGTTTCACTGCAGCTGGCCTTCTGCGACAGCAAGCCCTACGCACAGGTCGGTGTAACTTCACAATTGTAGAGCCTTGATTTTAGTTCGGCGTTTTATCCACCCTTTCACTCTTATTCATGCGAATAGTTGTCCCATGCCTGACAGTGGTTGCAGCAGCATGTTGTTTCGAACGGCGCTGTCACACTATAGAGGCCGAGCAGGTCTGTCAGTCACAGGCGGGTGCTCCACATTCTGATGCGGAGAACTGTAGGAAAGAGTGCGGGGAAAACTGTGTTCTAACGTGTTTTAGTAGCTCATAATTCCGGTTTGCACATGGTTGCACTGTTTCACTTCTCTGCTCCACAAAATACCCGCTGCACACCGCATATATGCTGCGCGGCTTCCTTCCGTTATAAGCCTCCCCAGAAGACTGTGAAACTGAGTCCTAAAAGGTTTTGTGACAGTGCGTGCTGATGGTGCGGACGTCGGAGTGGTGGTGCTTTGTTGCACTGAATGCGTCCCATGCGTTCACGTCTGAGTTGCAGCTTCTCCAGAGAAAGTATTGGGGCCTTTTCGTAAACCCACTAGTTTATAAAATGCGTAGCATCTGGCGTCCGTGTCAGTGTTCACGTACGCCAGACTTGTACATCGGCGCGATAAAAACGTTATATATTGGTTCCGCTTCCCTAGGACTGGCGAACCTCCCGGACTTTTGAACCTATCCTGAGCACTATCGAGTCTTTCGCAAACAAATACGTTGAATGACTTACCCCGAAACTGCAAATGCGCGTGCATGTTAGTATCATGGTATGTTGGTGCCGTTCGAAATGCTGTTGTGCGTACATATCCATGCCTGTGCTTGCTGTGCCTGCAGGTGTCGGTCAACATTCGACATCGTCCCTAGCTTCTGCATATGGTAGGTAAATTTAGGTAGTCCCCTGCCTTTGCGTGAGGTCGAGATGGATAGCGTAGCATCGTAACATGGTATTGGGGTAGTCCTTGATGACACTAGGACTGCTGAATTGGTTTCCTAGTTGACAGGGACCGTTGAGCTGTGAGTAAGCGGATGGGCTGAGGAACGACTCGCGCAGCGTGACTGTGAGTTAGCGGCTCTCTCAAAGGAATGCACAAAGGTTTCACTTCATGTTAACTGTGGCTACTTTTGTGTCGTACTTCTGTGATTGTCCTTGCAGGGGCTGGTGGTCCGGCCGTTGGATTAGGACCAGGTGTGGCGCAAAGCCGCTCTGTAGAGAATGTGACCCGGTTCTGACTCTAATCTCCTTTTCTCAACTAAGAAGCTTGTATTCTATCGTGCATCTCATGTTAACTTGCTGCCAGTTAGGAGGGGGATCCGCGTATCTCCAGGAGCCCCCCCTACTCGTGAAACATATTAAATTCTGCGCACAGCGGATAGTATCCCATTGCTGCTACTTTTGTGCTGACATCTTTGACGCATTGGATTGCATTTGTTTTGAACTTTCTGATACCTAGAGTGGAAACAGTTTTAGAACACACGGAATATGTGTCATATGGGGTTTACAGGTTGGGGCATGTGTAATGATGCAACTAATGATGGATGGATGTGTGTGTGTGTGTGTGTTTGTGTGTCGTTTTAACTTGTTTGTCCTCGCAGCGGAAAGGAAAATTCAAGCGGCAACCAGTCGTGCACGTGAGCCTAGCGTAAACACATTTGCCTAGCCCCTGCTCAGTTGACGAGCAGCTTTGTCAAGCATATTGAGGTTCCATCCGGTTTACCTGCATTATTGTGGGCACTTTGTTGCGGGGATTTAGTGCGATTGCGTTAGCTAGTTGGATATCACTGTTTCCACCAGCACGAGTGCTTTTGCACTCTCCCAGGGTGCCTGCACAAAGCTTTAGGAGGCTGTCTTCAGTGTCAGCGTGAATCTGTTGATGCCTAGTACCTCAGACATTGACAGGCGCTTGACGCACCCGCCGATTTGATCATGCATACGTGTAACAACTCGGTTGTGCTCACAACGCTGGCCAATCTGCGCATGAGTGCGCTGATGCACTTGTCGGCTCCACAAAAGCCGGCGCACCCAGCATGTATGGTGGCAGTTGCACTACGCTCTGCGCATCAGCTATACGGACTGAAGGAAATGAATACTTTTCACAGATAACCTGAGCTGTCGTTGATCGGAACCAAGCATGTCGCATGAAGAGAGGCTTGTCATGTCGGCGCCTGTGGTTATAAGTCTCCCCAAGAAAACTGAAATAAATGATTCCTACAGTGCTGTATGATAGTACATGCTGCAGATAAGGGCCTCGGAATGGCAAGGGGGCGTCTGGTTGTGCTTAGTGCTTAGCGCGCCGCATGCGTTCCCGTGTGAGTTGCAGCTTCTTTATTTGGAAGATCAGAATCTCTTCCAGGTGCGACATTCTCTGCAAATCCACATGACATTTCCCTTCCGGGGAAGCCCATGTGACTCAATGGAGTAGCATCTAGCATCTTGGCACTCTGGACTAATCCCATACAGTGTCCCCAAACATAGCTTGCTCTTCCCTGGCTCTGGAGAACCTTCCGGATTTGACATATATATTATATTGAGCACTGCCGAGTCTTTCGCAAAACAATGCGTTGCATTACTTACTTGGACACACCAATGCACTTCCATTTGAGTATCATGGCATGCTGGTGCCGTTCGAAATGCTGTTGTGCGTACATCCATGCCTGTGCTTGCTGTGTCTGCAGGTGTTGGTCAACAAGCGGCATCGTCCCTAGCTTCTCCATATGGTAGGTAAATTTAGGTAGTTCTCTGCCTTTGCGTGAGGCCGATATGGATAGCGTAGCATCATAACATGGTACTGGAGTAGTCCTTGACGACACTAGGACAGCCGAACCCGTTTCCTATTTGGCAGGCGCCGTTGACCTGTACGTGGGCCAGTCCACCGGCGCACGACTCAAGCGCAGCGTAAAAACGGCTAGAGGCTCGCTCATGAGCGGGCGCAAAACTCCCATCGTGTGTTTTCTATGGGTGCCTTGTTTCGCGCTTTTGTGATTGTCCCTGTAGGAGGTGCCGCAGAGTCCCATTCTTCAGGACCAGGTGCGTGGCGTTCCACGGAAAGGCCGTTCTGTAGAAAATGTGATACGCTATTAATTTTGTTCTCCTTGTCGTATGCACGCATTACACGCTTGGGTAGGTGACGTGACTGGGCATTTCCCACCCTCATGCGTGTGATGGGTTTACTTGTTTTCCTCGTGTGATTGCAGGACATCCTCTTCCACCACGCCGAGGTAGGTACACCGTACCTGGTGAAACGTCCTTAGATGAGAGACGGTGCCCACGTCTACACGCTTGTGCTTGTAAAGGGTGTAGTTCGGTCCAGCGTGATGGAGGCTCTTAATACCTTCTCAACTAGAGCCTGGTTGAAACGATATAAAGGCTCGTTGCAGACAACATGCCTACGGGTTGCGCATGCGCCGACCAAACCGTTGGATAGAGGCTGAATGTACTAGCGGAATTGTCAGATGGGCTAACGACAAGCGCAGGAGCATGCGCGCGGCACAGCCAAACTTTCCAGAGGACTCTGCCGAGTCCGTATGTAGGTTCCCCCGGTAGACGAGTCGACGAAGAGACAAGCTACGTAGCCCCTCTGCCATGTGTGTCGTGTGCATTTGGCTTCCGATGCAGCTACACTGCCGCGGTCCTCGCCGTTTTCCGCAGGTGCGTCATGTAGGACAAATGCTTCTTTTGCCCATGTGGTCGCATGACTGAGCAAAGGGAACACGTTAAGCAGCTGT
>CAJFCZ010000278.1:0-2500 GCA_904066245.1 Eimeria sp. OTU-Y
TGGCCTCTGGTCTCGTGGGCTCGGAGATGGGGATAAGGGACAGCTGCTGCGGCTGCTGCTGCTGCTGCTGTTGCTGCTGCGCTGCTTGTCGCTGGTGGGCGTGCGCATACCGGCCAGCAAAGGCACGCTGCCTGCTGCTGCGGTCGTTGCTGCTGCTGCTGCTGCTGCTGCTGCTGCTGCTGCTGAAAGGCAGGTCGTCACACTCGAAGCTCAGCAGCAGATGCCGCAGCAGAGCAACGCTCTGCCGCAGCTGATTTATTTTGATGTCTTCCAAGACATCAGCAGCTGTGCAAATACGATTTGCTGCTGCTGCTGCTGCTGCTGCTGCTGCTGCTGCTGCTGCTGCTGCTGCTTCCTCCTTAAAGGTGGTGTCTGGCTCCCCTGCTTCTGCAGCGGAGGAGGGCGAATCTGAGGAGCAGCAAATAGCATCGCTGCTGCTCATGCTGCTGCTGCCTTCGCTGCTGCTGCCTCCGCTGCTGCTGCTGCTGCTGCTGCGCCATTCCTCCTCAAGCAAGCTGCTTGCTCTGCCTTCTCCTGACCAAGTATGCAGCCCTTCAAACCACAATCCCTGCTGCTGCAGCTGCATAGACACCTCGCGCCTCCGCCGCCGCTGCTGCTGCTGCTGCTGCTGCTGCTGCTCCTGCTGCCGCAGCTGTCCGCCCGTTCGGTAGTCCCACGAAACGCTTTTCCAGAGATCATTCTGCAGCAGCAACTTCCGCTGCTGCTGCTGCTGCTGCTGCCGAGGGGAGCGTATCTTCGTGCTGCTGCTGCCTGCTGCAGCATCCGACTCGCTGCCGCTGCTGCTGCTGTCTGTTAAGCAGCCCCACTCTGAAGGTCTGCTGCGGAAGCTAGCGAGGCCCTTGCGCAGCAGTTCGACTGGGCCGCCTGTCCTATGTTGCTGCTGCTGCTGCTGCTGCTGCTGTTGCTGCTGCTGTGGCCACTTCCCTTCTAAAGTCCCGCTGCCTTGCTGCGAATATTCGGCTGGTGAGGCTGCTGCTGGCGCTTCGCCGGCAGCTGCAGCAACTGCAGCAGCATCGTCAGCTGCTTCTGCTGCTGCTGCTGCTGCTGGTGACTGTGCTGCTGCTGCTGCATGCGCAGCAGCCCTCTTGCTGCTGCTGTCCCCACAGCTGCGTGCCCGTTGGCTGCTGCTGCTGCTTGGACACCCCACAGCCCGGTGTCTCCGCAGCAGCAGCATATCGTGCAGCTCAGCAGCAGCAACACTGCAGCGGGAGAAATTGAATTTAAAGTGAAGGTCTCGTGCTGCTGCTCGAAGCTTAAAGAGAATATCTGCCTGCTGACGAAGCTCCCTATACACCTCAACCAGCCAGCTGGGATGTTGCTGCTGCTGCTGCTGCTGCTGCTGCTGCTCCTGTTCATCATCTTGCTGCAGCTGCCGCTGTTGCTGTTGCTGTTGCTGTTGTTGTTGCTGCTGTTGCTGCTGCTCCGGGGGGGTTGTGGGGCTGCGGTAGTCAGGCCTCGTCCCGTTGCAGCTGCTTCCGAAAAGCAGCTGCAGCAGCAGCACCAGCTGCTCGGGGGCGACGTTAAGGGACAGCCGCTGCTGCTGCTGCTGCTGCTGCGCATGCTGCTTCGCCCCTGTCTGCATGCGGCTACGCTTCTGATCTCCCGTGGGATGCTCCTGCTGCTGCTCCTGCTGCTGATGCTGCTGCTGCTGCTGCCAATCTTCTTCGATGCCCCTGACAAACAGCTGTGCATCCATTCGCAGCTGTTGCTGCTGCTGCTGCTGCTGCTGATGTTGCTGCTGCTGGTGATGTTGGTGCTGCTGCTGTTGGAAGAAGACGTTGACCCTTGCGAAGACTTGAGCCAACTGCAGCAGCGGGTGGCAGGCAGCATCAGCAGCAGCAGCAGCAGCAGGAACACACGGTGTCTCGGTTGGTGCCAACCCGTAGACTAGGCAGCAAAGCCCCCGCCTCAGCTGCAGCAAGCAGTCCAACGACAGCAGCTGCGGCAGCAGGCTGCTGCTGCATGCGGCGCGTGCTGCTTCTGTTGCTGCTGCTGCTGCTGCTGCTGATCTTTTTGCTTCCTCAGACAGCTCGTTGTTTAGTAGAGGTGAAGGGCCAGGCCTCGCTGCCAGACGGACGTCAGCACCTGCTGCAGCAGCAGCAGCTGCTGCTGCTGCTGCTGCTGCAGCTCGGTACCTGACAGCAGCGCCCAAGTGCAGCGCTGGCAGCAGCAGCCGCAGCAGCAGAAGGCCCTCCAGCGAGAACTGCAGCTGCAAGTCTCGCAGCAAACTGAACTCTAGCTGCAGCTGATTGGTATGTTGCTGCTGCTGCTGCTGCTGCTGCAGCATGCTGCTGCTTGTGAGGCTGGTGGTGCCTTCTGTACTGCTGCTGCTGCTGCAGCTGCTTCTATAGTCAACGCATGCGCAGTGCTCCTCATTAACAGCAGCAGCAGCAGCAGCAAACGCCACCGCCTCGGTTGGACCAAAGACTTTGTGGGCCCATGCTGCTGCTGCAGTTGCTGCTGCTGCTGCTGCTGCTGC
>CAJFCZ010000278.1:12500-17310 GCA_904066245.1 Eimeria sp. OTU-Y
CATACGAATGCCCTGTATTTTTCTTAATTAGTAAATTACTGCTTACTACTTAGAAACGCATTAGTTGTGCCTGTCGTCGGAGTGTATAGGGATATGCAAAAGCGCTTCAGGGCAGTAAAGTGCTGAGTAGGCTACTGGAGTCTGCAGGGCATCATTTAGTCATTCCATCCGCGACATCAAAAACTTTCATTTTCCCAAATTCATTGAAAAGCCTGAAGTCGGGGTGCACCCTCGGCCTCCCCTTGTACCATGGTTTATGGGAAGTTGGGAACTATTTCCCTCTGCATGTATTCCCGCCTCCGCATATCTTGAGCATTCTGCATGTGTCTGAAACCTTGGATTATGTGGCCGTCTTCATAGCAAAAAGAGGATATGCGCCTCTTGCTAAATCCTCCAGGCATGCTGGGTGACGAATTCGCTGCCTGTTGTAGGTACCGCCAGTAGTCCATTTCTGGGCGGTCTGGCGTTCACTTTGCTAGTACTCCTAGGAACAGGATTTCTGCTTTCTCAGTTGTAAAAGGCTTCTTTTTCCAGTTGTGCGAAGGTGCTCCATCATATAGGCAACTTTTTCAACGCATTTACCTGTTATTTCCCACTCCTCTGCTCCGCCGCCCTGCCGGTTACTGATCGCGTCTCTCCGGGGGATAGCCCTGGTATGAACTAATAATACAGAAACTCCATGCCCAGCAGCAGGGCCCACACTGGACTTCTCTTCACCAATGGCTGATACTTCCCGATGTGGTTTTCGATGTAGCGTTCGATCGACACTTCCCCTTGCTTACGTTTTATCAATCGTGCCTCTCCTCTGGAGGACCAGAGGATGCACCTGCATCTCAGCGCATATTTGAGAGCTTTCAATGTCCGGATGTGCTCTGGAAACGCGAGACTGTCGCATATGTGTAGCCTTCACTGTCATGTCCCCTTCTCACGAGTAAAATGCAGATGGAAGATGTGGACCTTCCGGTGCGTTTTGAAGACCGGAGTATAATTCGAAGGAACCAAGGAGCTCCACTACTCCGGCATTGCGGCTCCCCTCACATATGGCTTATCAGCAGAGACGGAGGAGTAGTCCTGAATTATTCTTAGTGAAAAACCATTTTCTTCTGGACAGGATACAGGAGTTGAACTTGTTTCAGCTGGGCGACGCTCATGAAGGCTGGCCTGCTCCCCCCCAGACAAACGGTCGTAATCAACCTCCACAGCACATGGGAAAAAACAGCTGAGGTCTTCATAAAGGTCTTTGAAAATGGCCTATAGGAGTCACTTTCTGATGCGTATTTTCTATGCATGTGTATTTTTGAAGCGCCTCGGTTAATATTCGCTGCAGTGCATGAGAGTGCCCTAGTATGGCAACGATGTCCGTTGCATGCGTCTGCCCAGATGAACCTTCCGGCGATACCAGGTGTAACGAGGGCCCTCCTTACACCTGGCGGTATCTTGAGCTGCACTAGAGTCAAAATGCTTTAGCTAAGAGCTCGAAAGGGGGTTTTAGAAGCAACTGGCCTCTCATCCCGATCGCAGATCTCTTACGTAAACCAGCCTATAGGCCTGTGTAGTGTACTTTCATTGTAATCATGGCATCAATGCTAACCTAGTAGTTTGAGTGCTCACTGTGTTCGTAATAGTCATCTTAACGTGTATGGAGGTGTTGGTTTTCCCTGATTGAGTAATTACTCAATACGCCCCTTAAATAATCAATATTAAAGAGATGTACGGATTTGATTCCAACTGAGGGTGTCGTGACAGTGCAACACGATGTGGCGACAGATTCTAGAGTGTCCTCTCATCCAGTCCCAGCCCCTTGGTTTTCTACCCCAGTACGCGTGGGGACAACAGAATTTTCTTTCTTTGAGAAAAGAACATGGAGCTACCCTGAACCCTTGGTTCTGTTTCTTTTTACTGAATATGAATGTATCTTGAACAAGCTCAGACTCAGTAATAGTCTTCTTGAGGCAGATAAAGAAAGTACTTGTTTGATAAGCTGGCTTTACCTCTTAACATGTTCTAAAGCAACGCCTGGACTGACGAGGGACTGATTGCTCGCTCACCAGCATCTTTCACTGGCCCGGTGTCCCTCAATACGTCTCAGCCATTTGCCACCCCATCATCTGAGAGGGCTCGGGACCTGGAATGAAACTCATTAATGGCTACTGCCTGCGATTGTGTTGTCGTTGGTAGCACAAGTCGCATTATAACGGGTGTCCTTAATCTTACTCGGGGACCGTCGTAGAGTGCAATAGAGTCAAAAAGTTTGCAAACGGCTCCAACAAAGCACCTGACCTCCCATCGAGCCCCAGGATCCTTAAGTACCCAAGGGTAAGGGCAGTAGCCTGGTACTAGATGAGGCAGCCTGAGATGGTTTCCTCGCACCTTGCCGCAACTAGTGCTGCAAGCAAGACTAATATGTAGCCACAAGCAAGCCCCCACTGCTGCATGCGCTAACACTGCAGGCAATTAGAAAGCACGTACATTCTATTCTATGGTAAGTCTGCAAGCAAGAAGAGACATGCCTACCTTCCTAGCAAAGGCCATGGTGCAGCACGTTTAACGCACTCGGGCGCATTGAGTTATGAGTAAGCGCTGTTGGGGCACGCATTTCATGTAGGTAGCAAGCCATATATTACTAAAGAGTAATAGAGCATGTAATGTTGTTACAGCGAAGCTGCAGGGCTGAGCACAGGGGACCCTGTAATGGCGTACAGTACGATGTACGCGGGAGCGGCAGGTAGAGGCAGCAGCTGCTGTAGTTCGCTGATGGGTGAATCCAGATGGTAATTGGTTAAGTAAATAAAAGATATGCCTGAAAATTGACCAAGAGGGTGGGGTATGTCTTTGGTGCCTCGGCCGCCTACCAGCGACGTGATATATCACCACCAGCTGCCCCTTGCGGTGCCCCACAGCAGTTGGGGGCGGACGGAAGGACTTATGCGTCCGTCGGACTTATTTGCCGCTGCTTTCTTCTTTTTATTATTTTGCTGCTTCTCTTTTTGCCCTGAGCAGCAAATTGGGGCCCCTCCTTGAGCAGCGACTCCCCGCACCAGCAACCGCCGAGCTGGCCCTGTGCTGTGGCCCCACCCTGCAGTGGCACTTGTGTCCTTCTTGTTCTGTCCGTCCTCTTTTGTAGATCTGTAGGCAGCTTCTCTGTACAACCCATTCACAAACGAAGATGTACTTCAGCAGCTTTCCCTTTGGGGAAGACATACCTGGCCATGGCAGGCCCAGGGGGCCGCCAAAGGAACGGAACACAACCAAGTTCTACGAACTGCTAGAAGTAGATAAAAGTGCCTCCTTACAAGGTTAGCACTCTTCTGCGAGTATTCTTCATCGTGGGATGCGTCTCCAATGCAGCAGCATCAGCAGCATCAGCAGCATCATTCGCAGCAGCACGGGATAATGCAGCACCAGCTTCACTGGCCCATGCCGCTGTAGTACCTGTAGATACACTCATTATTGCAACTCTGTTTATTTTCGTTACATTGGGATCTCGCACTTGTTCGGATTCGCGGTAGCAGCACCAAAACAACCAGCGGCGCTCACAGCGCCTGCGCAGCTGTTCGGAGCTCCCTTAATAGGGGTCCTATAGTCAGCGGTTGACAATGCATCTGAGCATATGGCTGGTCTATAGATAGAAGTTGAAATCAACGGGCACCCACTCCTATCCTCGTTGCTCCATGGGTGGATTGTGGGATTGATATGTTGCCGCGGCGGGTTTGTGAGCTCTAGCCCGAGAGAGGTGGGCAGTTGTTGGAGAGCTGTTGTTGGTTGTATTTTTCGTTTCTTTCTCCGTGTGTTTGCCACAGATATAAAGAAGGCATACCGTAAACTGGCCATTAAACACCATCCGGACAAGGGAGGAGACCCTGAAAAATTCAAAGAAATATCCAGGGCGTGAGCAGGCATTACCCTTTGTTCTGCTGCTCTTAGCTTATATGGGTCAAACTAACGTGCATCCATGGGTCCCATGCATGCATAAATGCATGTTTTTTGGGGGAGTTGCATGGTGTTGGGTCCACTGTTGTGCTCGAATGTATGGGGTTGCAGCTTCGCTGCTTGGGCTTCGCAGGGGTGGAAAATGTAAACATGTAGCATATGCTGCAGCCTTCCCTCCCCCAGGGAAACATGCATTTATTTATTATTATTGCTTTGTTTATGTTTGTTCGTTGTTGCGGCTGCAGGTATGAAGTGTTGAGCGATCCCGAGAAGAAGAGCATCTACGATGAGCTGGGTGAAGAAGGGCTTGAGGGGGGAGGCGCTGAGACGGATCCTTCAGATATCTTTGATTTATTCTTTGGAGGCAGAAGGCCAGGCAGACAGCAGAGCAAGAAAAAGGGAGAAGATATCGTCAGTCCTATTAAAGTCACTCTTGAACAGGTCAGGCCACCTTTCCTCTGTGTCCAAACTTGGAGCAACGGCAGATACCTAGCTTAAGAGCAAATAGCTGAACATGTATATGCATGCAGCTTGTTATATATATGTATATGGTGTGTATACATGTATGTATGTGTATAATATAGTGTATTTCCGCTTGCTCCCAGCTCTGTCCCGACTTAGCGTATCAAAGGAAGAAAATAAGTTCAGGCTGTTGCGTTGCTGTTTATTTATAGATATACAACGGAGCCCCTCGCCGCATGGCAATCAACAAGGATATAATTTGCAACGACTGCGAGGGAAAAGGAGGACCGGCCGACGCCTTTATTACTTGTAAAGAGTGTGACGGCTCCGGGGTGAAGGTTATGGTGAGTCTTGCTGAGCAAACTCCGGCAGTTTGTAGTTTGTGTTTTCTTCCGGATATATATATATATATATATAT
>CAJFCZ010000279.1:0-17233 GCA_904066245.1 Eimeria sp. OTU-Y
AATTGTGTCAGAGGTATGGCATATACAATCAGGGGGCAAATGTAGATCCATATGTAAACGGACCTTATTTGGTAATCTATATATTGAGGCAGCGTTTCGGCATTCAAAAAGTAGAGAACCAGTGTGGGGAAATGGGGAAGGCAAGCAGGAGATGTCCTACAGAAAACAGAGCACTTCCCTGCTTTTCTAGTTTACGTAAAGGCATTCAGCATTTGCGGGGATTAAGCAAATAAGAAGCGATGGCATTACGATGCTCCCATTCCATTCGTGTCGGTTTGTAGGAACTAAGTATTCCGTCGCCACTCGCCGATTTAGCTCAGTCGGTAGAGCGCCAGCCTTTTAAGCTGGTGGTCGCGGGTTCGAGCCCCGTAGTCGGCTTCCTTTCATCGAAGTTCTTAGCGCTGCGAAGGTATGAAGGTGTGCTAGTGCTCTGGGGATCTCTGGGGACGAAGAAACAACGAGGCAAATGCGATGCAGCTACTTACAAAGCGGCATTGTTGATAATTGTGTCCGAGTTATGGCATATACAATCAGGGGGCAAATGTAGATCCATATGTACACGTACCTTATTTGTGAATATATATATTGAGGCAGCGTTTCGGTATGCTATAAGTAGAGAACCATTGTGGGGAATTGGGGGAAGGCAAGCAGGAGATGTCCTCCAGAAAACAGAGCACTTCCCTGCTTTTCTAGTTTAGGTTTTCATTCAGCATTCAGCATTTGCCGGGATTAAGGAAATAAGAAGCGACGCCATTACGATGTACCCATCATTCCATTCGTATCGGTTTGTAGGGACTAACCATTCCGTTGCCACTCGCCGATTTAGCTCAGTCGGTAGAGCGCCAGCCTTTTAAGCTGGTGGTCGCGGGTTCGAGCCCCGTAGTCGGCTCTTTCGGTATTCACTTATATCGAAGAAACGCCAGATGGTTTTTGCTTAAAACTAGGGAAACAAAGAGATTCCATTTTCTGTAGTGTGCCTGCTCGTTACCTTCGGTACCTCTATTGCTTATGTAAGAGCATCACAAAATTATATTAATGGGGTGTCTGTAGACCCTCTCTGATTGCATCCACCAGTACTCATGTTACTTTTTTGCTGTTTTACATTAGATTCCCTTCGCTTCTGCCCCTTTGTTCTTCATCACGGATGCACTTCGGCAAATGTGTCCATGCTCGCTTTCACAGCTCCCCGGGGCGCAGAGTGCTGACTCTTCAGGTTTATAGAGGCAAGCAACGGAAAAAAGGGGAAGCCAAAACCTATGTATATTGCTAAGACTCCTTTGTAACTTCTTGGATGTTCACTTCACCCTCTTCATTCTACGGAATAGCTACGGGTCACCTGCGAGCGTTCGTTACCCGCAGGTTATCAACCCTGTGGAAGGTTAGAGCTGGTATAGAATAATAAAAACTCTAAAACACGCTAAATAATTAAATTAATTGTGTTAATATTAGCATTGGCAATCCCAGGCAAACCAGCCAAGGTACCCAAACCCACCCTCTTCGAGGCAGAGGCCCTGAGACCTTGGAGGACCCAAACTCAAGAACACATGACATTCATCCACCATATAAAACATGAAAAAATATAACAGTATTCAAGATAAGTTCGCTTCAGAGAGGCAGTAACAGCAGCAATGGCCGCAGCTGTAACGACGGCGGCTCCAGCAGCAACAGCGTATGGTGAAACGGGGCTGCCTGCCACAAGAAATCGACAAATGCATATTCAATGAGTATTCATTTTGAGGCCTCTCCTTTTCCTGCTTGTCTATGGTCGGGCAATTGAAACCCTCGAGCTGAGGCTTGCCTGTCTTGCTCAGTTTCTTGCTAGCCCAGGCGGGTCCACGAGGGTCCCCACATAACAAGCTCTTATGCTAATACAGGAGCCCTTCCAAGGCGTAGGCGGCACAAATGACAACAGAGGCAACAGCAGCAGTGACAGCTAAGGCACCAGCAGCAGAAGAAGACGGATAACTGCATGCCTTGCACTGCTTGAAGCTGCAGCATGCCAAGACAGCTGACCACCACCCCCTGGTGTAGTGGAGGACCAACAATATTCTTCCAACAACAGTCTCTATACCAATATCAACAACAACCCCACCAGTAGGGGCAACGCCGGTAGCGGCACCGGGAGAAAGACTAGCGGTCGCCGCAGCAAGACCAGCCGCAGCAGCGAGACCAGCTGCAACAGCAGCGAGACCAGAAGCAACAACGCCGTGTACAGATACAGCAGCGAGGAGAAATGTAACAGCAGGAATAGCAACGGGGAGAAAAGCAGCATAGGCAGGGTCAGCAGCAGCAGCACCTGCTGCTATTGTTGCTAGGTCAGCAGCAGCAGCAGCAGCAGCAGCATCACCTGCACTGCAACCCGCACCAGCGCGGGCAAATGAGTCCCAGGGGAAACCGTCAATGTGGCAGCGGTAACAGCCGTGGACTTGGCTCTGAAGGATAAGCGGCGCCCCATATACAACATCCTTACACCGCATGCAGGAACAGATGGAGGGCTATCAAGCAGCAGGGACAGCAGACGTGTAACAATTAACAGGAAACAGCCCAGAGGCAATGGCTATGCGTCAGATCGCTGCGGGTAAAGGAGGGGCAGTAGCACCGAATGAAGCAGCAGCGGCAGCAGCATCCGACGCGCAGCGAGGATCCAAGGCTGCAGCTGCAGCTGCAGACGCAGCAGCAGCAGCAAGGGGGCTTCCACTTTGGCGCCAAGTATTCCTGAGAAGGGCCAGAATTAAACATTTGCTGCAGCACGAATGGTTTGCTGATGTATGT
Source organism: Eimeria sp. OTU-Y (assembly GCA_904066245.1). Taxonomy (NCBI): domain Eukaryota; phylum Apicomplexa; class Conoidasida; order Eucoccidiorida; family Eimeriidae; genus Eimeria; species Eimeria sp. OTU-Y. Next base: position 2,773 of record CAJFCZ010000279.1, read on the forward strand.
ACAGCTCACGCTGCAGCGCTGGAGGAGAATCGCCGGCTATTAGCTAACCATGCGTCTATCTTGGCTGTACGTTCCGCTGCTGCAGCACAAGAGGGAGTAGCAGCAGCAGCTGCTGCTGCTGCTGGAACCGGCTCGCCATCGACAGACCAACGCCTGCTGGCGGAAAGCGGCCAAGATGCAGCAGCGCTCAAGCAGCAGGTAAGGACGATACAGGCAGCAGCGGCAGCAGCACAACGGCAGCATGAGAAGCACCGACGGCACCTGGAAACGGAACTGCTTCTGCTGCAGCAGCAGGTGCAGCAGCAGCAGCAGGCGCTCGCGGAGAAAGACCGAGAGCTGCTGCAGCATCAGCGGCTGTTGAGAGAAAAGGAGGAGGAAGTGTCTGAGAAAGAGGCGCAGGCAGCAGCAACACGCAGGACGTGTTTGCTGCTGGTGCAGCAGCAGCAGCAGCAGCAGCTAGCCGTACAGAAGGCGCAACAGGAAGTTGCAGCAAAAGCTTTAGAGACGGAAGGTTACCTGCGTGAGCTGCTGCGCTACAAGCAGGCGGAGGCAGCCTCTCTGGAGCTGCTGCAGCAGCAGATGCACTCAGCGCCACCGGGAAACACCGATTCTTCTAATGCCAGCTCTACTCCTGCTGCTGCATCAGCCAAGGACGTAGCAGCAGCGGCTGCTACCGCGTATGTCAGGCAGCAGCCCCAAGGCACAACGGAAGCAGTGAGAGCTGTAGTTACTGCCCATGCCGATGCTGCACCGGCTTCAGGTGCATCCCATGCGACTGCAGAAACGCATCCTGACGCTGGAGATTCTAGCAGCAGCAGCTGCAGCAGCAACCGCAGCAGCAGCCACAACCGTAGTAGCAGCAGCGGCGGGGGCAGAAGAGGAGCTGTGGGGAAAAGCCGGCCGCCTACGCGATTGGTACAGTCCGTTCGAATGCACAATGGAGCAGCCCTCTGCTGCTGCTGTCTGCCGGTAGCAGCTGCAGGCGACACAGCAGCAACAGAGATGTTCATATCTGGAGGCGCAGACGGAACTCTGGCTGTGCGCTGCAGCGCCTCTGGAAGGATCCCCTCCTCCGTTCCCTCTCCGCTGCGGGCTGCATGCACTGCAGTTGATTTGCTGTTGCCGCAGCAGCCTTACGCTCAAGAGCGGCCTCAGGAACAGCACCAGCAGCAAGCACTGGCGTTGGTTGGTTGTATAGACGCTGCATTGTACGTAACGCAGCTGCCCAGAGGGAAGGTGGTGGAAACCCTCAAGGGCCATGGCGGCTCTATCATTGCGTGCGGCTTCTTACAGCAACAGAGAAACACAGCAGCAACAACGGCATCAACAGGACCGACTGCTGCGTGGAGCGTAGCAAACGATAGGTCAGTGCGTCTGTGGGATATGCGCCGCAGCGCATGCACTCGTACTGCTGTGCTTTTGTCGCGCCCAACAGCAGCAACGGGGGCTGACAGGGGGCTGCTGCTAGTAGGCCACCGAAACGGCACTCTTGGAGTCTTCAGTCCGTTCAACCCTTGCAGCGGCAGCAGCAAGAGCAGCAGCAGGACTTGGGTTCCAGATATCATGTCTCCACCGCTGCACAACTCGGAGGCAATCGTGGGTGTGGCTATTTCCCACGACGGACATACTGTATGTACACTTGGAGAGGATAAAACACTGCAGCTTTTGGACCTGCGAATGCTGCTGCAGCAAAGACCGGAGCAACAAGCAATCCTAACACATCCCCTGCTACGCCGCAACACGGTTGTTGCTTCCCCCTGCTTCTCCCCCTGTGGCCGCATGCTAGCGGCGGCTACTGGCAGTCACATCCTCGTGTGGGACCTGCAACAGTGCACCGGTGTTCAAATACCGCAGGCACAAGAGGCAGCAGACGATATGTTTAGAAGCCGCAGCACGGGCCTTGACAGAGTCAGCGAGAATCTTTCGGCCTTGCGCCTGCAGCAGCTACAACAGAAGGAAGATGAGATGCTCCTCTCAGTGCTCCATTGTCCTGATGGAGAAGTTCGCTGCCTCTCCTGGAGCACCAGCAGTAGCAGGTTGTTTGCAGGCTGTAGAGATGGCACAGTGGTCGCTTGGGAGTAGAGGGTGGGCTTGAGCGGAACACGGCACTCCCTAGCTGTAGCAGCAGGAAAAGCAGCAGAAGCGAGATTACATGCCGCGTGGTTGCGTTGTTGTTGAATGGTTTTGCGCTTAGCGTCCACAAGCAGGGGCAGTTTGCAGCCATAGCTGCGCGGTCCTGGTGTAGGAATGGCAGCAGCGGCAGCTGGAACCCTAATGGCCTGCACACGGGCTGACAGCCAGCTACGGCGGGCTCAAGACACTCAGTACCTCACGATGCATTGACTTGCTGCCTGCCCTTCCGTGGAGAGAATCGACTTTCGTTGAAACTCTAGATGAAGTGTATAAATGACGTGTAATCCACCTGGAGAAAGACTGTGCTTGTTAATGGATAGTACGGCACATACACTCGTCTAGGACCCTCCTCAGGGCAGAAACCCCTGAAATAGGTGATAGGGGGTAGTAATGTGCATAGTACGGCAGCCCGTAGACACTCCGGTTCACATTTGCTTCCTTCTTGCTTGACCATGCTTCTCTCCCTCCCTCTCCTACTTCCCGGTGACTCAGGGAACTGAGCTGTTCCCTGTGGAGTTTCATTGATGCATATTTATCTCACCGAACGACTGCCATTTGGCGTGTCCTTCAGGAGTCTGCAGTTTTCACTGGATGCTTTTGCTAATCCTACATGTTAGCATACTCAAGTGCATACTCAAGTGCCTCATTGGTTAGTACACTAACACTCTTAGCAATTGTAAAGCAGCTAATTGACTCTCAATCGCCAGCATTCAGTTAGGTAGAAATACATGTACATGCTTCATAACAGGCCTTGATCAACACACTAATATTGGATACGTACGCCTGCCCGCTGCTTCAGCGTATGTCTGAAAGGCGGGGCTGCAGTGAACTGGATTTTAACGAAGAACGTAACCTCACCTCCTGCACAGCTCCGTTGGAGTGCAGCATTCCACGCTACGCGACACTCCTCACGAGTCAAAGGCCCTTCCGAGAATGCCTATATTCTGCTAGTTTCTTACATGCAGCATTGCTGTATGCTTCGCAAGTATTCATCAGTTTGGTGTGTCTGCGGAGTGGCGTATTGCCAGCTCCCTTTACCAGCAAAGCATTCTCTAGTAAGCGGCAGCTTCCTAGAGATTGCAGTGACACCCCGAAGCCTGGGCAAACATCCCGCCTTGTTACTGCGGGAAGCACTGGTGGCTGGTTGCCCTGCCTTAGAAAACGAACAGTTGGCCGCCGTAACTTGGCGGTATTAAGAGGGGAAGGTACAGCCTTCCCTGCGTGCACAGAGATACGGACAGCTGTGAAATGTCAGCTAAGTCTTGCTCCAACGGGGAGCACAGCAGATGTGTCTCCACGCTGCCCTTCTCTCCATGGGTTGATATGCTGAGGCGGCTCGCGCTACAGGCTGCTTTGGGAATCTGCCGCTACGAGCCACAGTATGCTACTGTGGTGGGTAATGTGTCTGCCGCGGAACCACTGGCGGTGTTATTGCGCCAACCCAGCTATGGAGCGCTACGAAGCACAGTGCCCTGACGGATGCAATCCCTGGGGCTGGTGAGTTACTGCCGACGATGATGTTCTTGCAACGGCTGCCTGCGCTACCTGCTAAGCCTATGCAGAGCAGCCCCTGTCCACCGCGAAGATGACCGGAGTGCACGATCCCGGGAGGGCAACAAGCAAGAAAATGGATCCCCAAAATGCAAAATTCCACCACCCAGGCTTATCCTGCATATCTTTGTTGAACAGAAAGCCGAGGGACAACCCTGCAACGCAATGCACAGAGAAAGCTATTTGTGCGAGCCATGTTACGGGTGCTGCCCTTACATGTAACTAAAGAATAAATGGGCGAAGCCATAATCTGGTAGGCATCCATGGATCTAAGCAGGTGATGGTGGCCTGCCAAAGGACTGGAAGCCAAAAAAAGCGCGAATGGCGCACCGCATATTAAACCTCCCAGGTGGCCCATCTGGTCAATAGAACCGCCATTAAGCGTGAAAGCGAAGAGCCCCATGAGCACAAAGAAGGAAACCATGTTTGTTAGCAGGCGGTCCCTGTGCTGCAGTCGCCGCCAGCTCAACGCCAACTCCGCTATCTCCACGCCCATCATCCCAAACCCTGCAGAAAAACGGAGAAATGAGATAACGCACCAAACGCATCTGGACCAAGAACTCCGAACTGGTTCGTGGTAGTTGCTTTAACCCGACCCACGAGCCGAACCCCTGTAAGCATATAAAACTCCCTTTTGCCCCCATTAACTAGCGTTGCGCGTTACGCATTAGAGCCTGCCAAACAAGTGGGCGGAAGCATTTGGCGGCAGAACATGCAGAATTGGTGGACAGCTACTGGTCAAAGGCACGGCAATAAGGCAAAAGCAAGCTGCACGCGCCTACGCTTATGGGCAGGAGTAGCATCAGCAACAAATAAGAAGTGCATGCATGCATTCATTTATGCATATTCTGTGCGTTCTCATCGCTCATTCAGATAGCTGCGTTATACGCGACTTCCCCTGCGAGTGCGTATGCATGCGCCAATCTATACTGACTAAACGTATCCCACGCCTCAGTTTGCAGGAGTACTTAGGTTACCGGCATTTGGTTTTCTACCGTTTGTGTGTCTAGCGTTAACACAGCATGCGAGCCGACTATGAATGAACAGACACCCACTCTGGGTTCAGTGGCTACGTATGCATACTGAAGCCTTGCCTGCAGTGCTGGCACCGACTTTAACTGCGCCACAAAAAAGAGCCGCAGCGGAGAGTAGGTTGCCGTAAACAGCGGAGGCGGCGTATAGCAGCGCGAACTTGAGGTAACCGTAACGCCTTTCGATGCCAAAACCCATCCGCATCTGGAAGAATACATTGAAGGCCACATGCAGGAGATTGGCGTGCAAGAAGGAGGCCGTTAGTAGCCTCCAGACCTGGCCCTTTGCCACCAAAGGCGGTACATTAGCCCCGAATGTGACCAAAATCGAGGCTTTGGGGAAGAGTATGCATAAATACACAAACCGCAACACATTTGAGCAGCCACAATTTCGTAAAGAGAAGCCCAACGAGATGCAGGGGGTGGGATATGAAGGCTGAAACAAATCAAGATGTGAAGGGAGGTGGCAGAACGAACAAAGGAATGGCACAATGTAAAGGTTAAGGGAGCTGGGTGAAAACACGCAAAAACATGTGGCATACACATGTAAGCATGCAAACGCCTGTGCCATACACATTCAAGAATGAATAACCAGCTAAAACAGAAGTGTGCAGGCATCTATGCTAAGCACGGCGCACTGCTCCAGATTATACAACTCCAGCAAGCCTTACTTGAAGGGACGAGAGGCATCTCTGAGTCGATGGCGAGTGTAGTAATAAACACTGCCCAGTCCGCTATTGATATAAGAAGCAGCAAAGAGCGCAGCCTGAAGTAGGGAAAGAGCAATTCGAGCACCCTCAGCGCCGTCGTCCGCCGCAAAGATGTGGACTCCCCATTGGACGTGTTGCTATCGGTGCTGCGGGTATCAGCTGCCATGGCACACATAGCAGGACATCGACACAGCAGATACCCCTCAAAAACCTTACCAAGTCAGTCACCGCTGTTCACCACAGCTGGGGGTGCATCGTAGCGCCAACCATACAACTCCACTTCCCCTTATAGCAGCATTACTAGAGCAACACTTCGGGAAACAGGACAGTTTATCATTATTTGATTGCAGACGGCTACAAATGCCACAATGCTCGGTCGAAGGCCGCTGCAGCCTGCTCACCTCTGAGGAGGGGTGAGCCCTCACCCGTTTCCACATCTCTGCCACGCTGCTCATCCTCCTTGCGGAGGTCTGACAGGGTCCGGACAACCATAGTCCTCTTCGTTACGTCCTCTTGAGATTGCTGGTTATCCTGCTGGTGCTGTGGTAGAGCCACTGATAGGCCGAAAGCTCTGGCGGTTTCCAGAGCTACCGAAGTTAAGCGAGCAGCAAAGAACGGCCGGCTGCAGGAGCCAGCCAGCAGGAAGAGTCACAGACGTCCAGCTGCCAACTTGAGCTTAGCCTCTGGTTGACTGCATGAGCGGGAAGCGCGTCTTTGGAACCCTCGATATAGAAGATTCACCCAAGTATGCGCAGGCCTTTGAATCGTGAGGCAGCCGCCTCTCCTTTCCAACAAGGCCCTTGCTTCCCACAAATACTATGCGCAAGAGCGCCAAAGGGAAGCTGTGTATGAACCGCAATGACAAGGAAGTGCCTTTCCAGTAACGTGGGAAGACTGAAAGTTAGATCCGCTGCTGCTGCAACGCTACTGGCTGATGCAGCGGTCCGCCACGGAAAACGCCGCCCCTGCTACCAAGCAACAGAGGGCATACAACACGCAGACTCTCCAGATTCCGCACACCCTCTAATTAAGCAAAATACAACGGATTCTGCGAATTATTTCCATTAAAACACTCCAAATGATTCGCTTTCCCGTAGCTTCCTTCTCCTTAGGCCTTGTGGTCACTGAGGCCCCCCCGCTACTGTGGATGCAGGCATGCACAATCAACACTACGGAAGTCGGCAGCTCCATCAGCATTCACTAGTAGCTGATAAATCAAGCAAAAGGAGGCTTTTAAAAACTTGTTGTTAACTAGTTGCAACGCATGGTGAGCCTTGGAATAAATGTGACTTGAACAACACGACTAGCGCGAACACTTGACAGGGACGGGCAATGTGTCCTGCGTGGAGTGGACTTCAGGGAATGCTTAGCAGTATTCAGGTTACTCGTAGTCTTTCTAACTAGCTATGTGTGCACGTCCTAGAAGATGTGGTCTCCGAAGCGTGGGAAGTTATCTCGAATGCTTGCTGCTCTGCGTCCCGCTTCGATGCGTTTCCATGCAATTCTTTCTCGCTCTATACTTGAGCATCTCGCCTCCGTCGTTTTCATTTACGCTACTTGAGGATTTTTTCTGTTGTGGGGCTTTGTCCCTGAAGCTGCCCCCAACGCCACCGCGTACACAGATAACAGCAGGCAGCAGCTGGCTCTACGGAACCTCGTGGGCTGTTGGCACAGGACCCCTTAAGCTAGATACACCGCACCGCACTGAAAAATGCATGTTTTCAGCAAGCATTGTTAATATCTAAATCCTGTCGCCAATGGGCGATGCTGCATCGCAGCGGTCGGGCCCAAGCGCCCCGATGCGTGGATCGTGTAGAAGCACAATGGCACAGCGCACAGCGTTGGCACGGGCTCCCCATGACGTGAGCCGCTGGTCCACAGATGAAGATTCTTGCGGCATTGTAATGGCAGAGTGCACACCTCAACATACGCCCATGTAGCCAGCTGACGCATTGCTGATATTGCTCGGGTTGGCTCCAGTGAACGGCATGGCGCGCCACCCAAGTCTTAGGGGTTTCCTACCTCAACCAAACAAATAGCACATGCAGAAAACTGAACTTGCTGCAACGATACATAAGAGGGTGCACAGAAGGGGGAGAAGGAGCTCCGGCCAAAGGCCAGCCAGACGCTAGGGGGCAAACTGCCAACAATTAGCCTCGTTAGAGACCAATGGTGGACTTCTTGCATCATACGCTCAAACCAAAAGAGACAGGGTGCTCGTCAGGAATAAACCTGTCAAACTGCTGACATGCCAAAGTAGCTCCAAAGAATCCTACGGAAAGAACTTCGGCGGCGAAGCAATCGTCTAGTCTACTCACTTATCCCTTTCAGCTCAAAACCACGGCTGCTTGATGCAATAAATATACTTCGTTCACCTAACTGCCAACGGAAGCGGAAAATTTAAAATCCTTGGATCTTGGACAGGCTCCGAACTCGTGAGCATCTGCTTAGCAACATCCGCCTCGTCCCACCGACGTCATGGAGACCCTGCTCCATCCACGATAGACTCCCTCATAACCTTCGCACAGGATGACGAAGCAGGATGGCCAGATGCCAACCCTGTGGGGATTGGGAAGGGGGGAAGCGGGAGGAAGCGGGTGGATATGCTGCGAGGGCCGTGGGGGCAGCACTCCAGTATGCTGCCTCACTTCTGGTAAAGCAGGGAAACATCCTGGGCTCCGAGACTTTGGGTTGGAAACCTGTAAGATGGCGGGACCCTCTCCGGGCCTTCTCCGGTGTTTGTCACTGTGACAACACAGTGATGAGCGTCCGGCAGGCAACGCTTACCTGTGTAGCCGGCCTGATATTTTCTAGGCGCCGATAACGAATGGCCCATTCACGTGAAAGCCCACGGTGAAAGCATACATATCTAACGAGCAGACCACCAAGAATGCCCGAAACGTAAGTTGGACCCCACCAGTGAACAGCTCGAGAACACTAGCGCCGAATATCTTACACCGATGAAGGGGATGGATTATACCAACAGGTGAGACAGGGCTAGATTAGCGCAAGAGCAGCGGAAAAAACATCATCCAGTGAAGATACAGTGTAGGAGCCTAAACGCATCTTATAGATGGAGTTCAGATCCTCTTCGTTAAGTTCTATGCGTGCCAGGACGCCTTCTATATTCCAATCGACAACCCAGGAGCCTAGTGCTTCCGGGTCAATGGTATTTGCCTCTCTGTCAATCATAGCTCTGCCAAGGGACTGAACCAGGGGCGTAGTACTAAAAGTAAAGGCGTCTCCATGCGCAATGTCCACTACATCGAAAGGCAACTCCAGGATAAATTTTTGGAAGCAAGAGTGTACTTTTCGATCATTCTGCAGCTGCAGTGTTTCCAGTTTAACAGATGCAGCTAGTCGTTCTGCTAGGACCTTGGGTACAGTTCCTGCCGCCTCTAAAGCACTTGCATTGACAGAAAACCTGAAACCTTTGAGCATCACCGTAAAATCTTCAAAGGTAACCGTCTCTGTATCTTTCTCAAGGATATCCACCGGAGGCAGAGGCACCGCTTCCCTGCCAAGCAGCGTGGAGCCGATACCCGAGCTATCACACAGTTTTTCAATCGCGCACAGCAGCTCAATGCGGCCTGTTGCTGCCTTTAACAGCGTTCTGATAAACCGTACATCAGTCAACACTTCTTCCCGCCTTACGTCATCCATATCTCCGGATTCAGCGTCCATCTTGGAACGGGCTGCTAGTCGCTGAAAATAGTCCAAAGGGGCAAGAGATAAACCGCTTGCCATGTAATTCTTCGAAAACGCCTCCTGCACCGCTTCTGTACTCGACGTCCACGCCTCTTCAAACTTTTTCAATGATGAATCTAGAGATTTCACTGCCTTCTCAAGTTTTCCAGCGACAGCAGAGACATCACCTCCCTCGTTGTCAGCATTGTCTGGGTCAGCCTCCTCCACAGCCTCCTCCACCTTTTCATCTTCATCCTCCGCTGAATATTCAGAATATTCGTTTTCCGGGGCCCCATCCGCACCCTCTTCCTGTTCGTCTCCCTGTTCGTCAACAATGTCTTCCGTAGCAGCCTCCTCAACCTCGGCTGCAGTTTCCGCCATCGTTTCGTATTCATCTTCCACAGGATGTTCAGGCGGTGTAGGGACTTGAGTGGGTGAGCGGCTTTCAGTCCTCGAGTGGGTACTAGTAGGTGTTGGACCCCGAGGGGTTGGGCCTTTTTCAGCTGCCGGTTCTCTAGCGGGCTGCGTTGGAGGCATGGGTGTCTCAATAGGCGATGGTGGCCGGCCTCCCTGCTCAGCACGCAAAACATATCCCCCAAGTGCACAAGCTGCAAGAAATGCCAACAAGGCTCCACCCAAAATTGCCGGTACCGTCTTTTTGGACTTCCTGGAGACTAGTACAGCGTCTTTTTCCCCTTCGGAGGAGCCAGTTGGGGGCCCAGCTCCATGTGGAGTCCTCTGTAGCTCATATTGAGCCTCCTCCCCCAAAGCGGGGGGTTTGGCCTCATCTTGATTTACAACTGGGGCTTTCTGCACACCAGGAGAATAATCATAAAACTCTTGTGGCATTTTCCAGCAGGTTCAGCTCTCATAGGGGCTGCCTCCCCAGCCGCCCTGGCTGCAGTGCCCGGAGGTGTTAGGCCCGCGGAACCACACAGGAAGGCCAAAAAATCTAGTAAAACGGTAAGAAAACAGAAGATGGGCTTAGTCGTCCCTGCTTACAGCAGTTCGCGTGTGGAAAACTCAAGTAGGGCACGGGCGGCCGTGCTTGACGGAGACTGTGCGCAGGGCGTGAGCAGGCGCTCGTAGGAAAGTCCCACTCCCGTACCTTGAAACTCACATAAATTCTAAGTCACACTATTAAGTTGTTTCGACTTGTGTTTGGTGATATTTGGGGGGTTGTTATTGCGCGTACCTACTGTTGAGCTGCTATCGGAGTAGCGGTGCGTTGCCTGCGCTGTAGTGCATGCCCACTACAATGGAGCGCATGTGGTAACCTTAGAGGTATAGTTTCTCGAAGGGGAACAATTAGAAATATAAACACAGTTATATTGGAACTCTTTATAGAAAAGGGGTCAAATGTGGTACGAGTGCTCGTCCGCCCTTACGAGGCCTAGCGCTATCAGTGAAAGCTGGCGGCGTTGCAATGGCTCAGACTCTCTACGGGGGGAGTCAATCAGTTCTATTATTCTAGGTTTTACCCCTTAATAATATGGGCTCGAACATGTTTGGGGGAATTAATAGTTGGTTAAATGGAATGTTGTGGGATTGTGTGCACAAAATACATACAGATGCGGTATCTGCATCTATTCAGGCACACTCGGTGACATACGTAGTAACAGCGAAGTCCAGCTGTTCACTACATTTGGGGGCTGTTCCGGGAATTATACCCTATTTCCCCCTAGTCTCTTCTCTTCTCTCCTTTATGTAATAAGATTCCTATATGAGCCAGTGACTTCGGACACAGTACATTGAGCCAAAACCCGATGCATCTACGTAACGGCAAAGTGATAGCCGCACCAAACACATCATCCCCGGAAATGTCAGCACAACGCGAGACCAGACGAGCCAGTCCAGTTAGGGCACCTCTCGCTCCTACGTTCACCCCTCACGAATCCTCAGAACCGCCTCAGGTTGTTCCACCTATGAAACCCGTAGCGGGGATGCCTCTGATAGAGGAACAGGCGAAGAAAATTGCAAGACTAAAACGGGGCATCGCATGCATGAGAAGCAAGCTTATAGAAAAGAGCTTGCTACGACCGCCGCCTGTTGCTGGCCCGGCAAACCTCCGCGGGAGGGGAAACAGCATGGAGTCCTTCCTCCCACTTACGGAATATCGGTCTACGAAGATGGAACTGCCAATGGAACGTTGGGGAGATGAGCTAGGAGAATACCTAGAAGCCGAAGCCCTACGATACTGGGCTCCCCTAACGCAAACAGATGCGGATATGACCAATTGGTCTTTCGTGAAGCAAGAACGGATACAGTGTTTTTGTACGGCCGATCGGGCTACTCTGCTAAAACAAATGGCGGCCAACAAATGGAAAGGTTGCCACAGGGCATACATAGCTAAATTCAGTAGGATAGTATGTGAGGGGGCGAACCTGTAAGGTGATGACCTGGTCGGTTATTTCTTAACTGGCATGCCCCATGAGCTGCGACGGGCTACCACCCAGTGATGTACAGTTAAATATACAAACTGGAGGGAGGCACCAGCAAGTCTAGAGGCAATAGTTGTCCCATGGAAAGCAGAAGGCGAACAGTTCAGGAAACGAGAGAAGGAATTCCATCTGAGCCCCGGGGGGGTGTCCCAAGGGCTAGTCGTGTAACTGCCCCAGTGGGTGCCAGGTTGCCTCAACAGCAAAGGATGACGCGGCAGGAACAGTGTACTATCAGTTCAAGGGCAGGGGGCACTTTGTACCACAGTGCCTGTCCTGTAAAGAGGCTCTACAGCACAAAGCAGAAGTATGTAAGAAGTGTGGAGTCGTAGGACACTACCCTAGAGCCTCCCCAGCATCGGCAAGAAGAGCCATAGATAGGGGGGTTAGCCAGCCAGCCGATCATACGTTCTAGTAATGAAAGAGCTAGGCGTTTAAACGAGGAGCCGTTGTACAAGTTTAACACAATAATAGTATCTGTAGAAGACAGGCTGAACAGACGGCAGCAGAGGAAACGTGAGCTACCGCAAGCGAAACGGAGTGAAAAAGGTAACGGAGGGAAATCCGTTAGTAAAGAGTACGAGGGTTGAGAGACCCGACGTATGTAATGCATATGAGTGTACAGGGGTTCTGTCCGCAGTAGCGACAGGACCTAGCGCCATTCCACTCCCCTCAGAATGCGAAATAAGACTGATGCGTGATAGCAGATCCGCACATGAAGAAGCTGCTAACTCCGCGGCGCGCCCGCAGATGGAATGGAAGCAGCCTGAGGTAGAGTCAACTAGGTACGAAGTGGAAGGGACGCGGCAGCTAGAGAAGATGATAAGTGAGAGAAGACCCGCAATGGCAGGGGATTCAGGCTCTGAGGAGGCCCCACAGAAGATAGGGGTGCAGCCTGATGTATAGCCCACTAGGGACGAAGTGGAGGAGACGCAGCAAGTAAAACGCGAACTCTTCAAAAGGGACAAAAAAAGAGGGAGAGCCCGCTTACCCTATTGATGAGGGTGTGAAGACGTCATGGTGGCGAGAGGCTGGTGAGACCGCAGAGGCTGATACGTGCGGAGTGTTGTGCAGTGTGGGCAATACCCCGCTTCTGAGGGTAGATGTGGCTGGGAGCCAATGCGAGGCGTTCTTGGATACGGAGGCCTCTTAGGAGTTTCATTAGTAAGGAGAAAATTGATCATTTAAGACTGAAGGCGCGTCGACCTTCAGAAGAGTGTATGTTTACAGAGGTCACTGGCGAGCAGATGCGCAATGATAGGGTCGTCATGAGATCGACGACGTGGAGTGACGCGAGCATTCCACTGGAGAATTCTTGAAGGGGCTTGCACCCTGTGAACTTGTGTTAGGGCCTTCGTCAACCGCTCAGAGAGTGGAGTGGTATCCTCACCCAGATAAGTTGCGAACCCCCGAGGATGAGACATGGGGTGAACTAACGGTGGCTCGGTCATATGCAGAAAGGAACAAGGGGAACCACAATAAGGGAATGGGCCAGAGGACCCCTGCAGAGCAGGCATATGTCATCATCGGTAAACACTTGGCGTCCATGTTAACGGACCAAGTCGCGGCCATCCTACGGCAGCCACCTCAGCGGCACCGGGCGCGCACGAGGCCTGGAGGGAAGGTTTCTATGGACTCTTTAGTTAAGCAGGCTAAGGCAAATGGGCAGGGAATCTACCGCCTGCTAGCTTCTCCGGAAGCCGGAAAGACAGTGGGGGTATGTCGCATCGAGCAGCAGCGAAGGGGAGTGTGCTACACATGGATTGGATTACTTCCCCCACCAGTCCGTCAGACCAATAACCAAGCTCATAATAACACAACAGCAGAGGGAGATGGGGAGGAATCCCCGATGACCGAGGCACAATTCGGATATTTGCAATTGAAAGACTGGATGGTGACTGCAGTACTGCGGATCTCTAAGGAGTTCCTCGAGGTGTTCCGGGACGCTGGAAGGCCCTCCCCGACGCAGTCCTAGCAAGGCTGCCGGAATTGGGAAAGCATTGGTACACTGGCTGTATTTGCGTCGAACTGGGATGCAAATAACCGACTGGCAACTCGTGCGAAAGAACCTATGTGCGCTGTTCTGCACCATGACACGGGACAAATGATAGAAAGGATGGCCTTGAACATATGGCGGGGAGATCGCACTGATTACTCCTCACGCTTCGCGGAGATAATAATCCAAGGGGTAGCGCTGCCTGAGGAAAGGCTAGCGGCGTGCTATATGACAAATCTACCGCAAGAGTTGCGTCGGACACTCACCCAAGGAGGAACAAGGCGTACAACACCAAAATGTCTCCTTCACCTAAACCCCCTTCAATGTTGAATGGCGGCCAGCCGGCAGGCTTAGAAGGACAAAACTGCGTCGGTACCGCAACCTCTCAAGAAAACCAATGGACCAAAGAATCTGGAAGAAATGCCTGGGGAAGCCTCCAGGAAATTTCTAGCCGAGGCACCTATCACGTGGAATGTCATCGCTTCAGCATTGCCAATTTGGCTGCTACAGTGAGGAATTCGAAAGACAACGATGGCCTCTGGTCTCATGCGGCGAAAGTGGTGAAGCAGTGGCATCAGCTCGACCAACAGGGGCAAGGAATGAGAACCAAGCAGACAACGTGCATTGTGGGTGCCACAATGCACAATCCCGTTCAAATAAGTTATATTTCGATGCAAAAAAGAAACAACTGGACGTTAAACCAGAAGTTATGATGTGTTGGGAGGATTTCCCTGTTGGTGTGAAACCTGCACAAGAAGAAGAGAATGCAGAATCAAAGGAACATATGGAAGAAAAAACAGACGAGAACAAACATATGGATCAAGAAAAGAAAACAGAATCATCCCCAGTGGTTGTTCCTCTTGCTGAATGTTCTCCCGTGGCACCTCCATCTGTTGCAAATCAAGCAGCAGTAGG
>CAJFCZ010000280.1:0-17230 GCA_904066245.1 Eimeria sp. OTU-Y
ATGCACGGACACATACACACACACACACACACACACATTTACACAATGCCTATATAGTCCAGGACTACTGGGACGCAGCGATGATCCTGAAAATGTAGAATTCCTGAAGCTTACGTGAAGGGAGCTTTTTGATCCTTCTCAAGTACGTCGGGCGTGGTCATGCAAAGGAGAGCGAAGGCTTTTCGCCCTTCTGCCGGTTGTTGTGGGACACTCGTACCGCTTTTTTCAGTACATGTAACAACTCTGCAGTCTGCATTGGCTTCGGTTGAAGGATTGTACATGGCCACGAAAGAAACGTTGTTCCTGTCGCTATAAAGGTTTGTGTTTGCGGTGTTTGCTGGGGGAAGTCCTTCGAAGTTCTTGTAGGCTGCCTTCCAGTGATCCACTGTGGCATTGCAGTCAGGTGTGGAAGAACTTAAAATTTCCAACGCGTACGTGCCTTTTTCGAAGTTATCGATAGCAGAGACAGACCTGCTCTCAACGCTCTGAACAAAAATGAGGATCACTGGAATGCCAAATGCAGTTCAACAGGGAGCAACAAATTCGGCCTCACTGAGCAAACAAAGGATGGCGAAACTTACGTCGAGCAGATGCTTGCAAAGGGGTTTCCAGGCTTCCGTCTTGTCGTCAAGCGGAAGTCGCTTAGTGGCCTCGGTTTCTTTTGGCGCGATAAATTTGTCAAGTCCAGCTGCCTGACGAGCGGTGTCGATTTCAGTGAGGCACTCGCCCTCCTTCCCTGCATGGATTGATAGAGCACATCATATTTTTTCTCCTGGGCTGTGGTGATTTTTACAACCGCCAGAGCAGGCTTCGCGGCAGTCATATGAGCTCTCCTGCAAGGTTAGCATAACAGGACGCCCGCAGTAGAGTTGTAGTAGGTTTCGCTGAAATTAACAACACAAAGCAACTTACCAAGAGTAACTTCGTATGTTGTATCCTGTGCACAAGAAAGCGTTGCGGAGCCCACCGCCAGCACAGCGCCCACAACGCAGAGAACCTTGGCAGGTGCCATTGCTTCCACACTTTGTTGAAATAATTAGGTTTAACTAGCTCTTACTAAAGCATAGGGCTGGGGGTAATACGGCGAAGGTATGTGCGAAGCCTTTGGGGATCGACTGGCGCTCCCCAGGCCCGGTCCGCCAAAGGTCCCGGCACTGGCTAGCGACGGAGAGGGTGCACAAGAGTGTTGGTCACACACGCTGTTACGGAGAGGCAAAATGTTTTCTTTTCTATTATTTCATTAAATCACACTCAAATGGCAAGGGCTAAGCGCATGCACGCATCGTTGTGTGTGTTGGGAGTCGTCGCTTTGTCCCAAGGCAGGAGGGAAAAAACTCCCTTGCCCAGCGGCCGGCGGAGTGGGAACATTTTAAACCATCTCCTGGCCATCCCTGGATAAGTTGTAATCACTATTTCTTTTACCAAATGAATAGCGAAAAATGGTTCACTTGCGTGTGCTGTTGCAATCCAGGTGCGTATTGCTGTTGTTTGCTACGGGCAGCCCGCTTGACTCGTTGCAAGGACTATCAAAAATACATATATATATGTGCATATGATGATGTGTTAAAGAAGCGTAACAAAGAATGGGATTGAACTGCTTCAAGTTCTGCCTTAGTTTCCTTATCCCAGTACTTAAGACGGTTGAGGCTCGGTTCCGAATCGAATTTGGTAGCTGACGGCAAGTTAAGGGCTTGGTTCCACAGACCCCTTCACCTGTTCCCTGTAGAGCTGCATGTCAATTTTCCCGTCTGTGTAGAGGTTGTGGAGGGGCGGCAATGAGCTAGTTGAGGTTGTGGAGGGGTGGCAGTGAGCTAGTTGAGGAGCACTGTGTAAGTTATTGCCCTCGACAAGCTTCGCCATGCATGGGAGCAGACTTCTCCGATATACAACAGAGGACGGGCGGGGGAAAGAGGAATGGTTTTCTTCACTCTTTAAATACGATTATTTCATTGGTATTTCCTCGGTTTTATTTCACTCCTAGGGTGAGCGGATAGGCTGAATTATATAGCCTAGGTATCATCGGCTCACCCTAGGAGTCGTGGAGTGGTTTTCAGGATCCCTTAGTGCCTGCGAGATTCGTTATGGATATATTTGGCATCAAATCCACCTTGCACCGGCGCACACAACCCACCAAAAATGCTGGCTATCTTGGTTCCCGCTGTTCCTATTTGCCCCATTTTTTTAAAGCTCTGTTTAGTGGCACTGGCTACAGTGGGTATGGTCACCGAACTCGCAGCAAATGTAAGTGGATGCACAGTACAGTTCACTACAGTTTACACTTCACGGAAGGAAATAAGAAGAAAGGCAGAGAGTAGGCTCTTGTGCTGTTCGAAGGCGGCTACACCACAGCGCGAAAGCGGAACAGTACCATTCGGCTGGCGACGCCTGTTATTTGAACAATCCTCAATTAAGGATCGTCGGGTCGTCTAACCGCTCAAGCGCATAAATTAACTAGCTTTGCAAAAAGTTGCATGGCCGGCGGCGCTGCGTGTGTATCGGATAATCTATACCGCAGGGTCACTGGCAACCAAGCAGTGGAAACTCCCCCGACGTGGACTAAATCCACATACGATTGCTCTCCGATTCTCGTAACTGATTAAAAAGACTACCAAACGCTTGAAAAGAGGAATCAAGTTGCTTTTGTGCGGGGCAGTACCGTTTGGCTGACCGCTTGGGCGACGCAATTGCATTATGCGATTTGAATAATCCTCTATCGAGAATCGCGTCTGCCTTACAGCTCAAATCGGGAGCCTTGAGGCGCATAAATTAACTTCACATGCAAAAAATTGCATGGACGGCGCTGCGTGTGTAATGTTTGGGGCATATACGGCTTTGTGGGAGCCCTCAAAGCATGGTAATGCTAAGCACTGTCATGGCTACCAGAATGAAGCCTGGGACGGCTACTGCTGCGGAGCCTGTGAGATATGAAGAAATTTTATCCCATTCCTCTTGCCTGCACAGCAGCATAAGGGAGAAAGCGAATACTATGTGGCTAGACATGGTAAGGTAAGGACAACTTTTAGCAGCCTTTAGTGGGTATGGCCCTACAGGAAAGGCGGAGATAGGAGGAACTTACGTGAAGGGTGGCTGGTCACTCTTGAGTACATCGGGCGTGGTCATGCATACAAAAATGAACGCTTGGCGGTGTGGTGTCTCTTCGGCATTTACAATGGATCTTTCCTCTCCAGGATCTTCATCACAAGTGGCAACTCTGCAATCTGCAGTGGCACCGCTCTTGGGATTGAAAAGGGCCACTAAAGAAACGTTAGTCTTGTCCTTGTAAATTTGTGGCTGTGTATTGCCAGCTGGGGGGAGTCCAGAAAAGTTCTTGAAGGCTCCCTTCCACAGGTCCACCGCACCCTCACAGTCAACATCCGCAGACTTGAGAATCTCATACGCGTATGTGCCTTCTTCGAATTGTGTGATCTCACGGACGCTTTTGGCCGTTGCGGACTGAACAGAGGCAAAACAGGAAAGGGCTAACGTGAATACGGAATGCTTTCAGGATACCGAACAATTGGAACTCAGCGGAGGTGGAAGAAGCAGCACTTACAGTAATCAAATCCTTGCAGAGGGGAGTCCAGGCCGCACTTGTTGTCGCCAAGGGAAGCTTCTTGGTCTCTTCAGTTGGCGTCTCAAATTTGGCAAGTCCAGCTGCCTCACGAGTAGAATTGATTTCAGGAAGGCATTTCCCTTCAGTTCCTGTACGGATAAATACAACACATGGCACTACTACTATTATACTGTTTTTGAAATTTTCACAACTGCAAAAAGCAGGCTTCGAGGCGGTCACAAGAGACCATTGGCATGGCCCACAGTAATTCGTTGTGTGCTACACTGGGTTTCGCTGGAATCAACAACCAAACATCAAGAGTTCATCACTCACCAAGCTGAACTGTGTAGGTTGGTTCGCCCGCAACAGATAAGATCGTTAACGAGCCCACTGCCAGGAAGGTGCCCACGGCGAAAAAAATCTTAGAAGGTGCCATTCTAGCGGGACTGGGTATGGAATGTCAAGCTGCAACTAATGCTTTCAGAAAAAATAGAAGAAAATGTGGCGATGCAAAATGTCAAGTAGCACAGAAGTGAATACTATTGCAGAGCACAGCTCACCATTGCGGAAGGCGCTCAGCGAGCGGAGCCTCGAGCAGCGCGCCGCAAGCGAGCTAGCTAAAGCGCCAACGTGAAGCGTAGCCCGTCAAACAACCTTCAAGAGTGGGAAGAAAAATCCAGTTGTCATCCAGTTATTGATCTAATTTACAAAGAAGATAGTTAAGGTTGTGAAATAATAAAGCTGGTTCACAGGCCAGTGACCTCAGGTCACCTTAGTCCCCTCCACTGCCAGAAGCTTGCACGACGTCACGTGCCACAGCACCTCCTACGTCACACGAACGGCTCCGCATATATAACAAATTTTGTCGCTTTTTAACTTAAACCAGTGTGTAGCCAATTATGGGCACGCTGCTTAATTCCCTACCGGGGTCAACGGGCCAAGGGACGCCATCGCATCTCTAACCGCCCTTGTGTGCGAGCCACGTGAAGGTTCCACTTAAAGGACTAGTGCCGCTATCCACCCATAACTATTTGAATCATATATATTTTAATACTTCGCTGGCAAAGCGCAAGTCTGACTGGTGTATTGTGCGCAACTGCCTGGCGTGTTGTATCGTAATTGCACTCACGATGGCAGCTCCACGAATAAGAAGTCTATGCAGTCGTTTTGGCTCCCTTTGTCCCTGCACTGCCCATTCATCCCTAGATTTCCCCCGGCACCCCTGAAACATCCGTTTTGTGCCAGGCATATCCCTTTGCTTTGTTGCACTTCGATGCGACTGGTCGCTCTTCTGCGGCATTACTAATAACTGCTGGCGTGCATGGTATGCCCAATCTATTGCAGCCTAGGAACCAGTTACGTACCCCTGGGAGACGACAGCCGAAACTTCTAGGCAAAATGTACCAACCGGTCCTCCAGGGGTGTTTCATGCCTGACGGAGGGCGGGGCAATAAGCACTCGAAAATTCTCCGATGTGCTCCACGTAGTAGGAGAGGGGAAGGGGAAGTCAATCTGAACCAGGGTATTGTGCAGAAGCCGAGGCTGTGCTAGGGAACCTCACAGCGAGGCATACGGTAGGACCGTGACGCGGTCCCTTCTCTATGTAGAGCAAGTATAAGTATGATGCACATCCGCCGTGAAAATCAGGGTTACCGATGCTGGGCCAAACAAAATACTGGTTGTGAGGCCACTCCATTCCTTACGTTAAAGCTCCACTACTCCCCGATGAGCCTTCTTTTGGTGTGTACACCGCCTTTTAAATTCTAGATGAGCATGGCTCCTTTGGCGTGATTGGGGTTTGCGGCCCCGGGTCTGTGATCTGTAGAGGGAATAGGTATATTATCTCCGCGTTATGCACCCTTTCCTTGGGGCCCTTTAGTTTCGCTAAACACCCCCAATTCCAGGATCCCTAGGAGCCCTGCCAAGCTTCTCTGAGTCCAAAATAAATTGGGAATATATTCGTTCGTTTTCGATGTGGGCTGCCGCGTCTGACCTCCCTTCAGCGGGTGAAACGTGCAGCAGCGAACCGACAACTGTCTCTCTTTGTTCAAGAAATCCTTATTGACTCTCGTTGGATTCCCTCACGCGCGAGCTATCACATGCTGTAAGCATATCTCCGAGTTTTGCTGGAAGGTTGCAATGGTTCATGCAGAGCTGCGCGTTCTACCCGGCAACATGGTGCTCAGCTTAGGCATGCTCTGCGGCCTTCTTCTATAGTGTCGTTTAATATAGTGCGGCTCAGAAGTCCATGGTGTTCATCATAGTTTCACGTATAAATGAATCAATGTGCTGTCTTGTGCTACGGGCCGAAGCCAAAACAGTCATTGTTTACGCAGGGTTGGGAGTTGCGGAACTCATTTAAAAGCATCTCCAAATGATGGCATGAAGCGGGGGAAAGATTTAAAAAGGATTTAGGAGGCAGTAGCATTGCTTGGGAAGGCCTCATGAAATGCAGTCTGGCCATGCCTTTTGGAGGAAATGGCAACATTTCAAGCAAACCTTATCTGAAATATTTTGGCTACAACTATATAGAGCCCGTTCACGAGAGCTTAATGCGACGGGAGCATTTGTTGGAGGCGAGTCGTGAAAAATCGTATTATTGGCAGTACAACTAATTGAGGTGGTCTATTCATCGGCTTTACGCTCTGTTAAACGCCAAACGTCTGCTGAATCACCTAAACCGCGCCTGGAGAAGGCGCAACATCCACATGAGAGCCTGCTGTTACCCAGCCGTCGACATTCGCTGACGAACGGATTCCCCCCCGAAGAACAAGGACCTCCACCGGCGTCCCGCTACTTCCTTGGAGACGAACTACCTGTTGGTTTGTTCCGAGGGAAGTTACAAAAGCACTCAAGCGTGCCTGAATTAAGAATAGTACTCTTAGTTGCCGGGGATGCTTCGCCACTCACTCCTCTGCCGTGGACAAAGTGCGCTATGGCTATAAAAACCGGCTGAAGCCCTTTTCCCCCTTGTAAAAGCACAGGACATCTGCAGTCCCCCAATTTTTCCAATTGGTAGAGCCAAAACTCAAAATTCAGTCGCTGCAGTGTCATTTCTATTCATGTTCGACTCGGGCAGTAAATGATCCACAGTACCCTGCGCTGCTTACCAGATCCTTAATGGAGGATATCTGGAAAGACTGATCTGGTGAAGAGCTGAGCTATTGACTGCCTTACTACGAACTCCTAAAGCATGGAAGTTTCTGGAAATTTGCCCAGCTAGGAAAGATAAAGTGGATCTGGCTAACTATAGATGCATGTGTCCCAGCATTTGATATTCGGCATGCAGGCCTTCACAACGAATTGTGTACGCCGGTGGCTCAATGAACAGACTTTGTAGCCTTCTATTCCGTTTCTTTAAAGTGCATCAAATGGCCGTTCCTGATTTCGGGGGTATCTACCCACCATTTACTTCATATTGATTCTTCTGTTACCCCCAAAGCAAAGCGTTGTCGTTGGAGGTGCTGCTCCCATGATTCAAGAGAATCAGCATGAAGCAGCACCATGCAACAAGACAGCAAACAAAGTACAGACCGCAAGGGCGCAACATCCAAGACCGGCAGTGATAAACAACGCCCTTGCATATGCCACCGACGAAGCGCAATGTAGTGAGTTTTGTTTGACACGTTAAAGCAAGCCAAAATGTGAATACTTCATCGACATATCAATGGCTGCAGTGTCTAGCTACTGGATTTTCCTGCTGGTCACGGTTAGGGATTCTACAGCAAGTTTATTTCGGTAAGGGGTGGGATAAGCAAGACCACTTAGTCCCATCACTGTCATACACCGACGACCCCAAGGAGTGCCAAGACGAGTGCGACCACACTTGGGATAGCAGGCGAGACAAACCGGCCAAGAGAGCCCACGATTTTACCCCATTGTTCTTGTTCTCACAATGCTTGCCCACATTGAGAAAAAAATGTAAATAACGTGCCTTGTGGACCTAACAACCAACCGCGACCCCCCACACAAGCAGCAACTCAGCTGAAAGGCGCAGCTTCGCCAGCCTGAGGTACGCCGTGCGTTTTCATACAGGTCAACGCATGTCCTTAATTCCCAGGAGGTTCGAAACTATTTTGTACTGTTTGTGAGTCGAGGTGCATAATACTCGTTGCACAGTTCAGCGCAGGATGCGACAGTTTGCGGTCACAGTGGTTGATGTGTTGTACAGGTCCTGCTTGGGAGCGAAGACGTGCATGTAGGCAGACAATATCTTGATAAGCATTGCCTTTTTAGACGAAATATACCTGAGTAAGTCGAGCCAGTTCGGCCATGGTTGTTGGGCCACTCCAAGGTGACCCAGTGCAGCAATCGTCTCTCCAAACTCCCGTGCAGAACTGGGGAAAGAAGCACAACTACCAGTGTACCAAGGGTTTGAGTGTAAGTAATATGGTTAAGGAGTTCACCTGCCTGTATGGGCTTTGCCTCCGCAAGAGGCGGTAGCGAGGCGCTGGTAACGAACAGGAGTGGAAGGCTCCCTGCATTATATGCTTCAGAACAAATCCCATCTGGCAGTAGAAGAAGGCTCAGTACTATAACACGTACTGAAGGACTTTTACATTTCATTCTGGGAGATATCGCTGTCCTGTTCAGCTTCACCATGTGGAGGTGCCCGGCGTACCGGTGCAAGAGGTAAGCCCACTGGAACGCCTGGATGCAGTTCTCTGCCGCTCTACGGCACCTCACTGCCTGAGATGCCTCAGCATGCAGAGATATCTTAGCATGCATTTCTTGAAAAGTAGATTTTATTGCCACTAATGAATGATCACTGGGACTGTACGATTTCGTCGGCCCTATGTATACACTCCTGTGGGCTATTGGCCATTCAACACCAACCTGGCCGTGCTTGCAAATACACACCGGCACCCACCTGTTGGAGCTTGCTAATGCTCCAGTTCCCAAAAAATCGGGGGATAATTGTTGTCTTGCACATAATCGGTGCCAGCCCAACTCCTTAAGGCTCTGCTGCGCTGTGGGGCAGAAGTTTTCGACGTTTGTGGGGTACGCATCGATTTGCATTACTGTGCGTTGGTGCAACTGCAACCGAACTAGACAGCCACAGCGATGCGTCGCACAAATTGCGAAGAACGACATAGTGCAGACGATGAAAGTCATTCCAGCTGTAAGGTCCACAACCAGTGCGTATTACACCTGCTATAGACCGGACACAGGCCACAATCATTGCCTGGCTGTGTTGGTGGCTACTGCACAATCCCTTACGCGATACACGAGACACTCCACAGAGGCTAGTAAACATGGCATTGGAGAAGAGTCCTTTCTATCTGACAATATCTTAAGTTGGTAAAATATCGTTTTCGTTCCTTCGTTCAAGACACCCAGTTGCTTTTCCTGGAGAATATTTGGATCCTTCTATTGTCAAGTTGTCATAAGCACTCGTGCACGCGTGTGTTAATGAGTAGATAGGGCGGATGCAGACTTGTACAACGGTAACTGTCAATTCGTCATCACACTGCCATGCTAAAATAATGGGCATCGAAAGCATAGGCGAAGCGCGAACGCATATACAGGTTAGCGGAGGGAGAGACAGCGAAGACGGATGCTCACCTGCCCTCCTCTGCACTCTGAGGAAAGGCAAGGAGGCCTCAGATTAAGTGAAGAACTGCAGGATTCGCTGTAGGTGTGTTCCTTAGATAATGATATCCCGAAGTGGCGTGTTCGTCTTACCTGTTGCGAGGCGTATTTAAGTTGCGTTACATTTGCTGCTGTGGAAGTGTTTCTAAAAATGTTTCTTTTGCAAGTAGCAACTCGGCAATTGCCATTTGCAGGGGCTGAAGGGCTGTAGATTGCCACGAAGGAGGCTTTTTCCATTTTGCTTGATGCAGCTACTGGCGATTTTTATCTGGAATTGCAACGCAAGCAACAAGCTGTCTCACAGCTGTGAAAACTAGACTATTCGCTTCTCCTTAACTTCATGCAAAACACAGGCACTTTTCGTGTACTTCTAATTTTTTTCAGTGATATCTACCCTTCTTGCGGCACAAGCTTCTCACACGTGCGCAATGCGGTCTTTGCTGCCGGGAAACTACAGGATCACCTCCAACCCCTAGATCGACGTTCACAAGGGGACAAAATGTATACATTTTTTTATTCGGCGGAGCGCTGTAGGCAACGTGCACTGGCACATGAAAGCTGTGCAGCGGTAGACTCCACTGCAACACTGACAAAACTTGGGGGCCGTAACCCCTTGGGCTTCGTCAATTCCGTAAGAAGCCAAAACTAAAATTACATGGTGCTTGCTGCACACACGTCAGCAGCTCCAGTGCTTTAGTAAGTTGAAAAGATGATGAGGCAGCTCTCCCAGGAGCATTGATGCTACCTGACATGTCTGGTGGGTTTCACTGCTGGGCACGCCATTCATAACCAGGCGATTTCCCGTCCACCTTCGAGTTCTGCCCAATCACCCGCTTATGGTAGTCGTGTGTGTGCATGCTAGGAAGGACGGACTCCAATTATTTTTCCTTTTCATTATTTGGAATGTGATTATAGGGGCCCGCCACCTCAGACAGGTGCACAAAACTGCACAAACCCGCAGCGCCTTGCTTGGACTTGCCATTTGTCGCTCCAGCTTTCTAGGAAACAAAGCCTCTCTGATGAGTACGTCTGTACTTACATCAGTACTCGTCAACGCCTCACAACACCGATACGGCGGCAGTGAACGCTGTAGCGGCGAGAGCGAGCAGACTGGGCAAAACTGTGGAGGCGGAGCCTTCGAAGGCGGTGACGATTTGGTTCCATTGCTCCTCACTGCACAGCGCAAACCGACAATGCAGACAGCTGTCAAGTGAAAACGCGCAAATAGGAGCCAGAAAAGGCATTATGTGGACAATACGCTCACGTAAATGGGGCCTTGCTCTCTTTTTCGGGAAGCACATCAGGCACCGTCATGCAGATTAGAGCGTAGCCTGTTTCGGTTGTCTCCTGTGGACCCTCAGGGAGTTCACGGCTTGATTCTGTCACAGTCTTTGTGCAAGTAACAACTCGGCAGTCTGCAGTCGCGCCGGAAGAGGGATTGTACATGGCAACAAAAGAGATGTTGTTCCGATCCGAGTACAGCTCTGTGCCTCCGCTTTTTGGAGGGGGCAGCACTCCGTTGAAGTTCTTGTAGGCTCCCTTCCATTCTTCCACTATGGTGCTGCATTCTGGGCTATCGGATTTCAGGGACTTGAATGCATACGTTCCAGTTTGGAACTGATTAACCTCAGTGCGAGCGCTGGGAAGTGGATCATTGCTGGTTTTCTGAAGAAAACATTACTCCGCAGACTCCACTTATAGTTCGCAGGGGCGGCAAATAGCCTAAAACAGACAGAGGTAAAATACTGGATAGCTTACTTGGAGCAAAACTTTGCAAACGGGCTCCCAGGCTGTATTCTGAAACTCCGTATCGCCTTTGCCCGTAACTCCATCTGGTAAGCGTTTGCCATCCATTTCGGCCGTGGCTTGCACGAAATTCGCGAAGCCTACTGCCTGGCGAGCAGTATTGATGTCTGTGAGGCATGAGCCCTCCTTCTCTGCAGAGATAAAACGAGGGAACTGCATAGATATGCGTACGGCTTCTTATGGACAGTCTCCACAGCCTCATCAGTGAACGCTGACCAGTGAATCGCCCGAGACATCATGGAGCTGTACAAACACTACAAAATCTTTATGATTCTCAGAATTACACAGCTTACCGACTTTTACATCATATGAAATTGTCGTGTTACTGGCGACCCCGCTAATCTTGCCAAGTAGTAACGCGACACAGGCGAATGGGAGCAGCCTTAGAGGTGCCATTATGCCCATTTGGATGGAATATTTTGTACAAAACCTAAGTATAATTATTCCAATAGAATTTCATTTAAGGGAGGACCATTTGAGTGAGGCACGCCCGTTGCCTCATCTCGTGTCGGTTGCGCAGGCGAGCTGGTCTCACGCCCCCCGGTGGAGACCGTCTGCAGTCCGTCGCCCGGCATTTGCTCTGCAAACTTGAGAATGGCTGCAATAACTTGGGAGAAAAAATAGTGTGACTTATGTTGCAAAAGAAATGTGGCGAATTTTTGCCGAAAAGTCTCGGTGTAGTTGCAGCATTCACCTGCAGACTAGTGATCTTGCAGCAGCGTACCAAGGCCTCACTACACTCGTTCTGAAAATCGCATTGCTCTTCCTGCTGAAGCTTGCTATTCGATATTTCGGAAAGAAACACATCTTCTGCATATTGTTTGCTAAGCGCATTGGCCATTAAGTGGCAATGCTCCGGCATTCAACCTCGTCAACATACCCATGCCGCTCCTGTGAAAGAGCCAGGAAACACAACTTTATGATACAGAGTACTTTAGCTGCCGTCTAGGTTAGCCAGGCTGTTGGAGCAGAATCTAATAGTGTACTCTGCTACTGTGATTGCACCCTAGTGTCGAGGAAAAACATTCAGTGTTCAGGTTTTCAAAGACAGCAAAATGGGTTGACGTATCCAGAGGCCCCTGCATATAAAATCGTTTCCTGCATTCCGTATCCAGCCGCCAGTTGTGCATTGCATGTCTGGCAACAGTCAAGATGAAGTGCGAGCTTACAACCCCATCACTGTCTCGTCAAAAAACGAAGATAAGAGCCAGAAAGAGCATTAGGTGGAGAATATGGGCACTTGCTTTGGGGAAGCACGCCAGGCACCGTCATGCAGATCAGTGCATAGCCTGTGTCGGTTCCCTGCTGTTGCTGCTCAGCAGCTACACGGTCCAGTCCCAGGTGTTGCTGCTGAATCGTTTCTGTGCATGTAACGACTCGGCAGTCAGCCACTGCAGACTGCCGAATTTCTCGGATGCTGTGCTTACATGCAGCCAGAGTTGCGTCCAGAACGCTTCCTCCGCCTGGTGCACGCGTTATTGGGTGGAATTTGGGTCATTTTGGATTATCTTCACTAGCAACCGGATGCATCGCCATCTAGACACTGAAACGCAGCGTCAAGGCGAGAGGGTCGATGGGGCGGCTTTATAGCAGAGCCACACCGACGGCGAGCGCCGTTGCAACAAGACCGACCAGACTCGGAAATACACCCGAGGCAGAACCTGTGAAGGCGGTGACGATCTGATCCCACTGCTCGTCTCTGCAAAACGAACAAAAGGCAAACGAGAGAAGACTATCAAGAAGTACGAACAGAAAAAATAACGATTAGATAATACCCATCATTCCCCTGTATGAACTGTTTCATGCTGCCCTGAAGAGACTTACGAGAATGGAGCAGTATTATTGTCCGCTTGTAGCACATCAGGCGTCGTCATGCAAACCAAAGCATAGCCAAGATTTTCTCCCTCCCCATTTGTGGCCCGCCCTGCTCCCGGTGCTGCGGAGGCTGTTTGAGTGCAAGTAACTACGTGGCAATCTGCGGTAGCTCCGGAAGAAGGGTTGTACATGGCTACGAATGACACATTGTCAAGATCTTTATATATCTCAGGGGAATTGACATTTGCCGGGGGGGGTTCACTAAAGTTATTGTAGGCGGCTTTCCATCCGTCCACTATGTCCTTGCAGTTGGGCGACGCGGAAGTAAGTTGTTTGTATGCATATGTGCCGTCGTGGAACTTTGCGACAATGCTTCGCGAATCTTGCACCGTTGTCTCTTTCTGAGAGAACGAAGGACAGTCAGTAGCAGTTCCTGCTGGTCATGCAGGAATTCGCGTGCTGGAGGCTCACTAATAACTCACCGGTGTCAGCGCCTTGCATACATCCAACCAAGGGTCTTCACCTGCCAAAGCCTCAGAACTTGGGGTAGGCAGCCTTTTAGTCGTCTCTGAGCTACTGGGTTTCGTTAGCTCGCTGAATCCAACTGCCGCACGAGCGGCATTGATATTGTCGAGACATGCACCCTCTTCTCCTGTGAACACAATAGGAGCATTTCTCTTGGAGTGTGGATAACACTAGGGTCACAACAAATCTGATGCTGGCTCCCGCGGCCAGGCGTACCACTGTAGGGCTGCCGTTACGCCAAGCAAGGGGCAGGAACCGTTAAAAAAAAAGTACCCGCTTTTTAGATCACGAAGTGCTGTGAGGTGAGAAGCGTACCGAGTGTTGCTTTGTAAGTGTATGTCGGTGCAGTCGCGGTGGCTTCCTCCAGGAGCAGGATCGAGGCACCGAAGACCGCGAGCAGCTTGAGGGGGACCATTTTCGGTTGTTAGTTGACAGCCGTCGAAGCTTGCGGTGTAAACAGATAAATAGAGTTAGATGAAAAACAAAAAAAGACGTTTGTTGCATGTAAGACATCGCCGAGATTGCACAGCCCGTTGGCTTCCCTCAGCTGGTCGGTGGCGGGGGTGCGCAGGAGATGTCTAGCAGGGGGGCCCGCGCCACCGAGCCTGATCCTCCAAAAGAGCTCATTCAATTCTTAAAGAACGAATATACATTTTCAGAACTAGAATCATCTGAGGTTTCTATGTCCTAATCGGGTTTACTCATTCATTTCCATTAGCGGTCGCCTTCCCCGTCTAACGGATCTCGTAATTCGGTGTCTAGTTGTAACTCACTCAATCTTGGGCATGTTCATTCAATCAGTGGTTTAAATGCCCCGCATATACGTTTCAATGTGCATTTCAGTGTGTGGAATTGCACTACAACGCAGAAATTGAACGGGCTTGCGCCACTGAAACGCGTATGGACAGCAAGCTGCACAGCGCATACCCGCTGCGAACGAGAGTTGTGGGGCATTTACAGAACGATTTGTGAAAACTAAATCTAAGCTTCCGCTACAGTTTGAGTGTAGGCGGGGTGGGATAGTGACTAGAATATCATGGCAGTTCTAGCTTAAGCGCCACAGTCCCAAAGGAAAGGGTTTAACAAGCTTCTCATATGTTTGGAGAAGGGGGGTACCCAACAGTTCAGGGCTTGTGAAATTTCGCATCTGACCACTGACGTGGTGTGCATGGCAGTCTTTGTGCCTTTCCAGCCCCAAAGCAACCCCACATGTGTGCATACCTAAGCCCTTTGGTACACGCGCTGAAACTGTAGATAATAGCCAAAACTTGCTCGTTCAATAGCCATCCTAGGTCCTAAATCGCTGCCAAAACGCCAAGGGTGGCTGTGACAAGACCGAGCAGACTGGGCAAGACAGCGGAGGCGGAGCCTTCGTAGGCGGTGACAATCTTCCCCCACTCGTCCTCTCTGAAGAGCGCGCACACAGAAACCAAAGAACTGCAGTGTAGAGAATCCACACAGAAGGACAATGAAAATTGTTTCTTTGAAATGCTCACTTGAAGGGGCGAGTTTCTGTGTCTGCAGGAAGAACATCAGGCGTAGTCAAGCAAATCAAAGCATGGCCTTCTTTTTTATCTGTTGTACTGGCGTCACTGCTTGTAGTCGTCTTAGTGCAAGTGATGACTCGGCAATCTGCAGCGGCGTTCTCTGAAGGGTTGTACATAGCCACGAAAGAGACGTTGTCAGTATCTTTATATAATTCCTCTCCCTGCTTCCTCGAAGGAGGCAGTTCACTGAAGTTCTTGTAGGCAGCCTTCCACTTATCCACTACGGCAGTGCAGCTGGGAGTCGTTGCGTCGACGACCTGGTAGGCGTATGTGCCTTTTATAAAATCTGTAGGGTCTGTGCCAACGCGCGTTTTTGGACTTTCCTCCTGAAAACACAAAGAGGACAACAGAGTCGGGTACTGATTTAGAGGCGGGGCCTTTTCTGCGGGAAGCAGCAGTAAATAAGTTGGCGACCTACTTTAAAGAAGACATCGCACACTTTCTTCCAAACCCAGCTATCATAACCTTCTTCTCCTGAGCATCCATCTCCTTCTGCGGGCAGCCTTTTATCCTCCTCGCCTTCCTTGGCTGCTATGAATTCATTGAAACCGGCAGCCTTGCGTGCGCTGTTGATTTCGGAGAGACATGCACTTTCATGTTCTGCAACAGGAGGCACAAAACGGGGTAAAACAGAATGTTTAACTGACCTCTACACGACTCGTGGACTCAAGCGCGGCGGCCAGCAATATTCAGGCAAGGCATTACTTAAAGGACCTGATTCCACAGACCATCAACGAACGTACCAAGCTTAACAGAGTAATTTACGGTTTCTGCAATCGGTTGTCCATTTACCCCACTGTCTTTAGCCAGGAGGAGGAGCGAGGTACCGACGACCGTGAGGAGGCGGAGAGCCGGCATTGCTGGCAAACTGTTGAAGGGCCCGTGGAATGCAGAAGCTGTATCTACAGAGGAAGCCCAATGGCCAAAAACAAATATAAATGATGCCTAAATACGCGAATTACATTGCAAACGTCATTGACTTTTGCTGGCTCTAACACGACCGGTGCTTGCGTGCACGAGGCGCGTCTTGCTAGGCAGGTCACAGGGCGGCGCGGCGGCGGTCCGTAGCTTGATTTTCGATGCAAATATGGGCTATGAAATGTAATTTCCTTCGTAACTTTTATAATTATTGTACAAAGGGTCGGGAGATTGTATTTTATTTCATGTATCGTGCTACAAACTTCAGTAACCGAGATCTGTGCCTTGCAGTTGGTTGCCTGTCCGGTTGCCACAGGCTTCGGTATGCATACGTGCCTGAACACCCCTGAAGCACTTGGCTCCAGGCGTGACCGAATAGTGTAGTGCCAGTTTCCTCCATTGTAGTTATTCTCGCATTAACACACTAGTAACTAGAAAAAGCCTCAAAATTAGGTGAGCATAGTGTATTGCCTGGCAGCACCTGTAATGCCTAGCAGCCTCTAGTGTAACGGCTAGCAGCCTCTAGCCCCCCTTGCGCTTAGGCCGGGCCTTTGTCTAACAGCTATTTCTGCTCGGAACCTAAGTTATCGTAGCACCGTACGACTTGAAAGCTTAAGTTTTAAACGGAAAATCCGGAAAACTCTCGTTCGGTTCAGGTTGTCTGTCTGATCCCACCGCCGCCGCCCGCTAGACGGTCGGCGGCGCCGGCGCTTAGAACCGCAGTCGCGAGGGCAGCCACCCATGCTGCGGCGGTTCCGACTCGGACTCTGGCAAGGGTGTCTGCTACCCTGGCTAGCTACATCGACTACTCAGCATGTCTTATTAGGCTTTCGCTACTCAATTACTACTGTTCTATCATAGCTTCCCTTGCCAGTTAGCAGCCTATGCGGTGTCTTGTAGTGCCAGTGCACTACAACCTCCCCCCTCGACTGGAACCTCCTTCCCTAGCCTTGAAACTTTCCCTTCCCTCGCCCTCTTTGGGCTTCTTCCTTCTTCCTTCCTTGCCGGTCTTCTGTTTCCCCTCCCTCGTCCTTCCTTCCTTGTTTCCCTGTCCCGCTTCCTCGTCTTCCCCCTTCCCTCGAGGCGAAGAACTTCGGGAGCTGGCTCGTCTTGAGTCCGGTAAGTGCTCTGGCTGTGTGCGTTGTGTTGACTTACGCTTCTTCGGCGCAGATTGTGGGCTGCCATCGGCCCTGAGTGGTGCGGCCGTCGGTGGTTGCCGCTGCCGCTCCACTCCTTCCTCCCCCGGCGAAAAAATTGGCGGGGTCGTGGAGCTCATGGCGGGGAGGGCGTCGGGAACTTCCCGGCGGGCTCTCCGTGCCCTACGGAGGTGATGTCGCCAGGCACGGAGGAGGGCGGGGCAGTTACTAACGGATCCCGTAATTCGGTGTCTAGTTGTAACACACTCAATCTCGGGCATGTTCACTCAGTCAGTGGTTTAAATGCCCAGCAGATACGTTTTAATGTGCTTTTTAGT
>CAJFCZ010000281.1:0-17176 GCA_904066245.1 Eimeria sp. OTU-Y
GCTTCGTGCGGCAGCAGCTGCTGCTCAGGAATCGGTCTGTACCTCCTATGCGTACGCGGCCGACGAAACGCTGGCAACTGACGATAGCAGACGCACCAACTTAAGACATTTACCTTCATCCCTCAGCCACAAACAATAGTGAAACGTCTAGCTATTGGAAGACCTGTACTTGTTTTGATGCTCAAAAGGCGGCGTGCAGCAAACAAACCAACCGCCGAAGGCGAAGAACAGCCATATGGCATTAAACCCATTCAGCTGCTTGGCGAGCCGAGCGCACACGAGTCGCCACCCAGAAAAGACGCAACGAAGTAGTGTGTGAAGAGCCATGCATACCTGCGGGCCATATGGCAAGTAACACTGCACTCTGCGAAGCCATTTACCTGATCTACAGCTTAACGGAACTGTGAGTTCCCAACAGCCAAATAAGCTAAACGTTAACCATACAATTACTGCACCGGAAGAGAGCAAGGCGCGAAACGTCCGTCAATTGAGGGCAGCTGATACGCAAAAGCGGCTCGTTGCACATACCACAGGCTAGACACGCCGTATTGCTCGATATACCCTCTTCCACATACTCGTGTCACGGCAACATTTAGCACCAACAACCGAGTGTACCACAGTTGGCCCATTGTGTTTCTATGGGTTACGGCGTAAAAACAATTGTATAATCACATTGCGCTTGAAGACGGCACCCCACTGGATTTGCTGTACACGGAACAAAAGGCCAATAAGACAGCTGCCCGCCCTAGGCACCTCTAGGGCTCTATTTGATAGGTATGGTCATGGTGAATGGCAAAACGGGTAACTGGAGTTTCTCTGCGTCACTCTGACTAACGTCCTGATAAACGACTCGGGGTACCAAATACACAAAGTTCCAGCCTCTGCTGGCTCGTACGCGCCTACCTAAAACACCTCTGCACAATAGTAGTCAACTGTTTCCGCATCATAGATACGCATAAGAAGCAATTCATCAGCTTGCGAATGCAAAATATGGCGTTCTGATACCGGTCAAATAACACAACAGTTGTACTTGGACCTTCCTGAATTAACGCTTTTTAGGCATCACGCAGTCCAAACAGGCTGCACGGCAGCTCATTATGCTAGATAGCGCCTGTCTACTATAGCCGACAGGCTTCTGAAAAGCATCTCATGGCTTCCAAAGTAGACCTGATTGATCGGGCGTTAAAGGCAGCATTCTGCCCGCCGTTCCGCTACCGTACTTCGTTCGCAAAACGCACGGCGCAGGCTGCTCTCCCTCGAAGCGAAAGAGAACGGCCAGTCAAGCAAAGTGGCATACTGGGCGAGTGGCCACCGCAAACTACTGAACACTGTTTTCCCTTCATTAACTTTTGAGCAAGGGGGCTCTGCGGCTCTACGTGACGAGTGTATCGCTCATTCTTAAAGCCAATGCCTGGACCATTACCACTGGCACGAGCGCACATCACGCACAGCTTGGATTTGGGATAGGCTTGGAGTGTCAGATGCTCACCTTCTATATTTTGCGAAGGGGTTAAATGTGGCAGTTAAGGCTTGTATGTGTCCTCTGGTTTGCTCTATACATTGCGGGCCGTATCACGTAGCCGTTAATGTGACCTTCGTTTGCGCTTGTCTTGCAGCAGAACGGGAAGGAATCGCTGATAGCCATTGGCTGTTGAAGAGGTCCCAATCTCTGCTGTGTTGAAATCCTCGTGCCCATACTTCTTTTCGACAGAGGATGACAGCAACGTTCGCATTGACACCCGGATTGTTCTGAAGAGTCTAATCAGCGTGCGGAGGCCTCCAGACATTTGGTTTCAGCATGCCCAAGCATTTGCTGCAAAAGTGCATTTGGAGCATAACAGTTGGACGCGGTGAGGGAGATGTGAGCCATGTTCGTGTTACAGCGGCCACGCAAGCGTCTTCCTCCTCCCTTTCCTTAGGACTTTAATGCAACCAAGAATTGACGTGAATCAGAAGAGCACCGTGGTTGCTGCCAAGCCCTGACAATCATAGCGGGTCGTATACAATTTTGGGCGTCTTAAAGATGACACAACGCGCTAGGCATACCGAATGTGATGCCTGTGTTGCAAGCTTACGAAACGTGCATTCTATGCCTTAGCAAAATGCGCGTTATGAGAGCAGGAAGCCCTTTGCCTTATTCCGCACCAGTTATGCAGCAGACTATCGGAACGCACCAATATCTCCACGCTCCCAAATGCCATATGCATGTCTAGTTTCGCTCCAAAATAACATGTTGTCTTGATGAAACGTCACTGTGTAGACGACACGTGAGACAATAAAACGAAAATTAGAGCTTTCGGCAGGAACGTCTTCATAAGGAGAAATGCCTGCTGTGTCTTTAGCGGGCTTCACTTGCACGGCCACAGAGGTATTCAAGAATTGAACGGTATCTGCATCGTACGAAACACATATATCAAGTACAGGTGTGAGCCACTCGCCACATACCGTCCCTTCTGCAGCATGCAATACACCCAAAAGGCCAAAAACTTCATCTTATAGAACCAGGACGGGAGCCTTGGAATGCCATTTCCATACGTGCGTGACCATTAGCATTGCCTAGCGCGTGCTACGCAAGCAGTGGACGCCTGGATATCTCCATTGCAAGTCCATACAGTACCATGCCCGTTGTTGAGGCGAATCATGGGAATCCTACCACCTGCAGTGCAAGCGAGCTGTCACCGTGAAAACTGAAATTCACTTCGCTGGAGATCATTATTGTGCCTCACGCCCCTCATTAGGCATTGCAGAATGCTACAGCCAAGCAAGACCCTTATTGTACCGGAACGCATGAAAAACCCACGTGACAATTTCGTTACAAGGCGAAACATGTTGGCAAGCTCGGGATGCTGCAATGAAGTCACGTGAGGCTACTTGGCTGATAACTGCAACGGAAAAATCCGAACTATTCAAGCAAGCACACAATTAAGCTAACGAAGCGTAGGGGCTACAATTTGGCCCGTTGACACTTGCGCACCCTACGTCTTTAGTTTTTATTGTCATTTCTGCAGGCATTTGTGTAATATTGGGATAATGAATTAAGCATGATGGCTAGCCGTGAATGCATGGCTCGATGCCAGCTTGAATGCATGGCGTGACTGCTTATTGCCGGAGCAGGTGCACGCAGGACTCCCAATACCTGAAGTTTCGCGCACGTCCTGAGGTGAAGATGCGTTTTCTTCAAATGCCACAGTTCAAACTCACGGCGGGACTGTTCGCTTGAATATAGCCATCCAATAAATTTAAGGCAGTTTTCTCAGGCCATACGAGAATGCCAACAAAATAGTAGCAAGGCATCATGGAAAACCGGTCATACACTTTCACCGGCAATTCAGAGCTTTGCAGTCCACACTCCACACAGCTCGCGCGTATTGTAAAGAACAGAGCAGAGAGCGTGCTCTTTGCGATAACTGTATACGCTGCATGAATAGAGCACGTCGGCGCATGCACATACACGCCGGAGAGTGTAAGTGGTGACGAATGCCGGCCGGACAGGAGTGGTCGGGAACCGAATAGGGACAGCCACACGAGAAGCTTACTCTCTTCATGGGACAAAATACACTGCTAAGTAGGCCCCTTATCAGATGCCAGTAGTGGTACCCAAGCGCTTCAAAGTGCGTGCCCATCGGAGGCCCAAATAAACTGCGCATCGACTGCCCGCATATTTTAGCTGCTGTGGAAACGTTGTCTTTACGTTGCGCATGCGTCGATGTTTCCTCTCATCCTTTGTATTTTTGGATGTTCTTGGCTCATAACAGTTTGCAAACAGTAGGGATAGCATGGTCAGGACAAGGCTCCACTCACAGCGAAAGATGACTCAAATGTCGGTGTGCCAGTTTCGTTCGAAAGCAGGCAGAACCTTTGCACAAAATAAACTTTTTACCTGAGTCAAAACAGGTTTGTATTGAAACAAGAGCTCCGCTAAACTGTTTGCGCATACAAGATCGAGGGAGCCAACTACTTGAGACATTCCCCTCTCACTCTGCCGCTGGCCAGGTTCGTCAGCTGAACTATATTTTTCTTCCCCCCGTTCATAAGGCCATACGCATAAATTAGCTTGGGTGTGGGAATTGGCTCTGCATGTGACTGGAAAATGATGCCTCCCAAAAAACCATCTCGCAATAGAAGGAAGCCCTTGTTTTACTCCACTAACTATTATGCGACTACCCGGAAGACACGTACCAACTTGGCGGAAGCATCAAAGCAACCAGCAAGAGGCAAACCATACTGTTCCATTTGGGGGCAAAAATTGTATTAGTGCCGGCCCCTAGATCATGCCAGCACTTCCTGAAAGGAAATACAGGGATAATGTTAGACCTTCACTCAGCATCTTGCAAAATTTCGCAGATTCTCAGAGTGGAGCACCTTTTTCAGACATGTTTCAGGGCAGCCAAGCCAAGATAGGACTTAATTGGTATAGAACCACAATTTGGCCAACTCACCCAGCAGTTATTATATCATGTTCAAAGCTATCCCATTCTGCAGTCAGCAAGAACTACGTGAGCTTAGC
Organism: Eimeria sp. OTU-Y; assembly: GCA_904066245.1. Classification (NCBI taxonomy): domain Eukaryota; phylum Apicomplexa; class Conoidasida; order Eucoccidiorida; family Eimeriidae; genus Eimeria; species Eimeria sp. OTU-Y. The sequence continues at coordinate 4,508 of CAJFCZ010000281.1, forward strand.
GACGCAGTGTAAGGAAGCACAGTTTGTTGTCAGTTTAATCTACCATGCTTGCCCCATCGTTTTATTGCTGATAAGCTGTTGATGTGCGGTGTAAATGCCACTGCTTCCAGGAAGTAAAATCATTGGTAATTTCTGCTGCAAGCCCAACCCACGTCAAAACTGTTCGTAGTGCCATGCAACTAAAATGCTGCGCCATTCGATGCTATTCCGTGTACTCACATACGTAAGGGGTTCCTGCACCTATGCGTCAAGTAGGTTACGCGGAAGAGGCGCACTGCCGCCACCTACAGGCCGCCGACGGCTCCCGTACTTTCTGACATGGAGGAGCTGATGCGTCTGTGTAGGCAATTGGCAAACCGAACTTCACTACTAACCTACAGTTCAGCGTTCACCTCTAAATGACTCCAAAACCATTCTCTCTTGCCCCCGCATTCAGCTGGGACGCTCTTCCAACCCATTAAAGCGTCCCCCACTAACTACCTTGCCCTACAGGATGCTGAACAACTTTAATGGGGGAGCGTGGCCCAACAGCAGATGCACCCAAACGTACTTCATAGCGTGGCTTGTTTTCTTCGATGCAGGTGTTTAGTTTACGCGTGCGACGAGACGTGGAAGTAGGGTTTCACCAGAAGCCTGCGATAAAGGTTGAGGCATCGGAAGGAGGTGACACCAGCTCGTCAAACCTCTGTCCGCGTTTCCCATGCACTTTCTGCTGATATTACCCGTAGTTATGCTCGATTCCAAACGTGCAGCAAGGCTCCTTACTAAAAGTCAGATATCACATGGCCTGCTTAGTCATTCACTGAGAAAGGGTGGGGAGTGTGTGAAACTTGTGGGATGCCCATGAGCAAGTGTCTCCTTGCGCAGATGTCCAACTCACAAGCTGCACCGTGAACCACGTATGTATGCCAGGCAGAAAATTATCGATGGCACAATAACGTTCCTCCTATTAAGACAAGATAGTTGCGTAGATTGACATATGTAATAACACCCAACTCCGCGCTCATGACGTCTATTTGCCATTCTCACACCACGCCAGTTTGTCTTCCTTTATCCCCAATCTTTTGGTAATTCCGGATATCACCGCGACGGAGTGTCCAACGGTTGCAAAGGAGTTGAGGGTTCCGCAGGATGCACGAATGAGTAAGGCTTCGAACTCTGTCAACTCACACGCAAGCAAATACCGTTTCCTCTGTATCCTTCTCCGGTTTCGCTAATACTAGAGCACTAGGGCTATGCCACACTTTCTGAAGCAACGCCGCGCAAAACGCGGAACAATATATTTTCCAAAGGTTCAAGCGCGTGGTGCAGTGCAGCCGGGGCCTTGCAACAACGCGTCAGCCGGGTCAGACCAATGCTCATGCCCGGCTGCTGCAGGTCGTTTGCCTAACCTGGATGGTCAAGACAGAGCATAATACTATCGGTAGAATACGGATTTCAGCCGAATCAGATCTCGGTGCAAGGTAGAAAAACTACTTGACTGATACTGGAAGTGCACCCGGTCACTATGCACACGCGCCTAAGGTCACATAGAAGTACGAAGCGTGTTATTGCGTAGGGTGAAAACTCAGGATTAGAAATGATCGTAATAATGCGGAGCAAGAACGCGGCAGCAAACGTATAATATAGTCGCAATCAGAGCTGACTACCACCCTGAAGGTAACCTAAGCTTTTCTGTAGCCTTAACGCTCCTTTATCGCCAGCACATGCTGCTTCCAAAACCCTTTGTGAGAGTATGTCGAATCGTTTCACCTCATAACTGGAATGCAAGCTTCATGCACTTTGTTTTAAGGTTGCCGATGTACGCTACGCACTGCCTGCAGCGTGGCCACAACAGAATCAACTCGCTGTTTTTGCATGCAAAACGAATGGAAAGAATCCAAGCTGCGGTGTTGCACACTTGATGTTGGGTACGTTAATGGCAAAGCTTTCTTGGGTTATCAAGGAGACCTGCCACTACCTGCAAAGGGGGCAATTCAACCTGCGGAGGAAGGTGCCATTACAGAAAGCTAGCGAAACACAATCCCTCCAGCTGGACGTGCCAGTTCCCCTTTAGTCGTCTCTCCCTAGTGCAAAACGTGCTTTGCCATACAACCAAGCTGCCGGCTGATGCAGTGCGTTGCTCCTCTATAACGGCTATACAAGCATTACACATTCGCAGTTCGACCTTTCATGGAGCGCGTATCCGGGAAGTCGACTTTTTTTTGGACCCCGAGTACGCTCACCAGCACGTCACAACGCACCAGCTGCACCGGAACATATGAGGTGTTGTGGGAGGTGGCCTATATTGCTCTTACTACGTGTTCCGTGCCCCACTACCTGGAAAAATACCATAGCCTGCAAATATGTGAGTACCGTACGGCACTGGCGAGCACCCAGTGCTGCACGACGTGTGTGCATATGTGATGGAGGTGATGCGTTTCAACTACTCGGTCTTTAGGCAAGTAGGCACAAAAACCCGTAATTGTTTTTTTTCCACCCACCTGAATATGCCTATAAGCACCGACGTTCTTGTGTATCTCAGTGACCTTGAAATGTCAAGTGTCTCCCTGAAATCCCCGCCTTGTTACTTAGCAATCATTAAAAGAATACTGCTGGCCACCGTCGTTGTAGTGACACCCACGTAGTTCCAGATGCAAAAGCACGAAAACGTGATTTTCGCTGCATAAGAAGGTCATTGGCCTCCTATATATTTAGAACCAGCATCTCACAGCCTGAGTAATTCCAGGTGTCGTCAGTGCTGGTATATGCATGTTATTTATGTTGGCCCTAAAAGCACATCTAGCCATGCACTTACCAGTTTCACAAATCCAAGAATACTCTGCCGTAAGCTCCATGCTGTTCACCAAAGCCCCTGGGTGTGGCTGCTCCGTACATGCAGTAACGCACCACAAAAGAAAAATGCGCGTGAGCACGCGTCTGAGTCAACAATCGGCGTCCTCCATCATTGCATGCCGCACATAGAGCTCTACCTCTGAACTCACAGTTATGCGCAGCTAACATCTAAGTCGGTTTGCGGTAGCTGAAGAAAATTTGTGCGGCAAAAGGTGCCATTCAAAGTGTTTGTAGAGGCTAAAAATGACTAGCAAGAACTAAACTGCGTGCCCGCCCAGCAGACACACTCGCACTGAATGAAAGGAAAGAGACAAAAATCCCAGAAACTCCACCGCGGCCAATCTAATGATGGTTCCAAACGCGCTGTGAAGCCCCTATCCTGCATTACTTCTCCACGACAGTGACAGTGATGGTCGTTACGCCCTTTCCAACTAATAAATAAGAGAGCGTGCACCAGTACGGAGAGCCTGAAATCCTGGCATACTGACTGAGAAAATCGAATAGGTCTTGGTTGCAAAACGTAGCATGGAAATTGCGCGTGACATCTGTACCTAAACATTCTCGACGTCGCCAGCAATTTATTTCTCAAAACCCAGTTGCACCTTTTGAACACGAGGGGTGTTAATGCATTGTTGTGCCAATGAACGGTAAACCGATTCGAGGCAACATTGCCCTACTGAGAATAAGTGGGACAAGCTTGAAATATTTATTCGATAGCAGAAACTGATAGGGGAAACGGGCAGCTTCCGTGAAACAAATATGAAGAATAAACTGTTTTCCAAATTTGCCTGTATCCAAACAAAGCACACCAGAGGGTAAGTCTCTGCTGACGCTACAGAATGAGCTGGCGTCGTGACAAACAGGTAAATACGTACCGGAACCTTCTTGCTAAGAATTTCATGAAGCCTCGACCATATGACATCGCCATCTGCCATTGAGAAGATCCAGTACGCCAGGGGGGCTTCCGCGCGGCACTAATATCGGCATAAACCCACTTTCTGTCGAAAGCGCAGAAAGAGTCGGTGACAGAATGCATATATTATACATGTGCGGCGAAGCATCTGGACCCACAAGAGCTTCCATGTTTGTTAGGATGGAACGTGTGGAGAGAGAACATGTTTTACAGACCTTGTCTGATAAAAGCTGATAACATCTGAACCGAAAATGCACTGAACTGCAAAACGACGAGCCAAAAGGCGTATAACATAAGTTTACAAAAGGAGGCACTAGCAAACGTCATCAGCCTAGACTGGTTTGAAGTGGTTGCCCCATGCAGGAAGCACTGTCTCACTCACGTTTGTCACCTGCCAATGCTGTTTCCATCTCACCGGAGCTTCCGGTGGGAAGATTGTTGTTTCGCCTACTATGGGCGAATCGTCTAGGAGCAGACAGGCGCGAGGCGCCAATTTCCATGTTTCGACAACAACGCACCACCTGGCGGATGTTGCCAAAGCTCGGCTAACTGACATAATAACACCTGCTTTCCTTGATTTTCCGTTTTAAGGAACACACATGACTTTTTCAAAAGTATGCCTTTTTTTCAGGACTTCCGTCCGCTGACCAATGCAGCAGCGGACGTATTTGTTGGGGAGGCGCTGGCACCTGGCGAAGTCGCACCCCTACCAGCTTTCCTACACAGAGGCGCTGGAGATAGGCAATATGACCTTTCCTACATGGTTTCCATCTGAGCATAAGATCGACATAAACCCTCCAGTTGGTTTCCACTGAGCTCACGGGAACCACCCGCAACAGGACACAGGACTGTACAAAAAGCACGCACGTCAATTTCCGTAAACACAGCCACTCCTATATTTTACCGAGCAGTCAACGTTTTATGCCTACAGAGACACGAACCATTGTCATACAAATGAAAATTTTGGTGGGTTATTGCCTATCCCGAATAGGGTGTTGCGCCACGAGTGGACTACACAGTAACTAACATGCAGATGATAGCCAGGCTGGTGTGAGCATTGCACAAACACACTGTCTGCGACACTCCGTATGACACACAAAGAGAGTCCTTTCCAGAAATACGTCCCTTCTGTGGTTCCATGTGCATGTGCTACTTTCTGACCGTGCAATAGATCACCACACAGTTCACGGTTCCATTGCCAACAGGCATTACGCCTTAAACTGCTCGCAGCTTACCCAACTGCCTGGGTATGTGGTCCTCCTTATACGAACTAAGATGCCACCCAATCAAATTGTCCTTGAAGATGCATCTGGGCTAGCATTTAGCGGTCTCCTTCACCACTGCATGCGGCGATGTATGACAAGCGGATGCGAAAACAGAACTGCGGGGCTCGCTTCTACAGCACTGGAGTCGGATCAAGAGAGCCGGCGCAGGGAATGAGGATGCAATTTGTAATCCATTTTGTCGAGAAGATTAGAAATAGCTGCTATGCGCCGACCATGCAGCGATAGCCACAATGTTGTTCTGCCTACCGTGGCTTTGCAGCGCCACGGCAGACAAGAGAACGCCAGCGCTAAACGCGATGTGAAGCTCCCGTCCCACACAGCTCCTGCATGGTGACGACCGAGACGCGCCACCAAACACGCCCCGTAACTAGTAAATGGTAGACTGCAACTGGTTCAAACTGCTGACGCACTCTCTGCAAATATCCCAATGTTCTTAGCTGAGACGGAGATCGCATGTAGCCGACGAGCCTACGCATGGAGGGTCGTCATTCCGGCGCCTTCGCCAGTATTCCACCAAACCCTTACCAGTACACTAAGAGAAGAGGGGCGCCAATGCTCTACTGCATTACAGCACGGGCCTCACTAAAGCCAATTCTCGTCTTGCCAAGGAGACGGTCACCCCACAGCTATATGCTATAGAAGAGATATTGGCAGCAAAGATGGAAAGCCTCCATGCAGCAAATAAGTTTTGATCTCCTTCCAACTCCAGAATCAGCCCGCTACTGAGATTCGGTGTCCATGCTATCACTCCAGCACTACGCAAACAGCATATCGCTAAGTGCAAAGTGCCTTCTACCCTATTTGAACTGTTGTGGCATATCAACTACCTTCCAAGTTTGCCCATATCCAAGGAAGCACACCAGCTAACAGACGACTGCTGGCGCAACGGAATGGAACGGCGTCGCCACAACAGGTGGGCATCAAAACACCCTTGCTCAGAGCTTTACAGAATGGTAAACAAACGAGAACGGCGTCGCATTACGCGAGCTGCAGGCAGATGAGCGGAGCCCGCTCGTGCCACAACTTTCGGCGCCAGCTCACTATCTGCAACCGGCACAACAGGATGCAGAATCGATAATCGGCTGCAAATTCCTGCGGCCAGAATTAGGCGGCGTTTGTGCCTCCAAAAAGATTAGGGTCGCCAACAAGGCCACAAAGTGAACAGTGAGACCACATGGCAGGTTAAGGGAAGAACACAACGGCGAAAACAATTGGGAATACTTCAGCGCAGCCGCCTGATTGACATTGAAGCAGATACAATAGGAGCAACCGTAGTAATCTGAAAATGCGCGGGATCAATCCATCACTATATGCACCAAACTTCACACAGAACCATGCGTGCTGACGGTAGAAGTCTGAGTTGACACAGTGAGGCAAGCATGCGGAAGCCCAGTGCAATGCCTCTATCAAGATTCATGAGGCGACAAGCATACGCAGGGATTATTGAGTTAGAAACACACCACCTGAATCGAACGTTTAACGCTTCACACCATTTCAAAAGCGTTGCTGTCTGGCTTCTGCGATGCGAAGGCAGCACACTATACGTTTAACACAGCACCAGGGCAGCGGGCATGCTGCAGAGAAACACAGAAGAGACACAATGGTTCTGTCGGAATGCGCTAGCATTTGACTCTGTGTCACGTTCACCAATCACACACATTCATACCTGCAGGAGCTGGCAATAGGGAATTCGACTGTCACTGAAGGGTTTCCGTCTACGCGTAAGAGCAGCCTCTGCTTTTCACGCAATTTCGCCTCATCTCACAAGGTCCGCCTGCAACCGCACAAGGGCTGGCCCAGTCCAAAACTAAGTATCAACGTCAGGTGAAGAGGAAAAAAAGCACTCGCTTCTCTTCATGTAAACCTAGCCAATCCCACAAGGGCTACCGGGCAAATAACGCTTTTTGGCTGCAGATACGACCCGCTATCACAATGAGGCATGATTGCCTATCCGCAGGGCGGTGCTGTGCTGCATATGGTCTACACAATAACCAAGATGCGCAGGAAAACCAAGCCGGTGTGAGCATAAGCCAAACTCACTACCTGCGACAATCCGTATGTCACACGAATGAAAGCCTCTTCCACAGGAGGTCTCCTCTGTAGCTCCACGTGCTGTTTGCTGGCCGTGCTGTAGATCACCATACAGTACACAGTCTTTCAATGCCAACAGATGCTTCACCGTAAACTTCCGGCTACTTAATAAACTACCTGGAGATGTGCTCTCGCTTACATGCGGTTCGCTGCCGCCCAATTAAATTGTTCTTGAAGAGTTAGCATTCAGTGGCATCCTTCACCGTTGCATGCGGCGGCTGCTATACCACAAGCAAATGAGCAAACAGAGAAGCACGGACCTCGCTTCTAGAGCTGCTGGCATCGGATGGATGAATCCGGTGCATGTGTGAGCGTTTATACCAATTAGGCAGTAGCGTTTATGAGCAGCTTATACAGCGGGCACTCCTCGTACGGTAAATCTTTGCGTAAGTCGGATACCCACGGCGTTGTGTTAGCTACCGTAGTTTTGAAGCGTTAAAGCAGACAAAACAAGCGTCGGTTCGAATCTCGACGCGGAGCCACTATTCGGTACTGCCTCTGATGGCGACCCGGATGCAACGCCAAGCGCGATCCCCACCTCACTAATGCAATGTGTCCAAACTACTGACGCACGTCCTGCAAACATCCCAGCATTCCTAGCCTCAAGACGTCGCATGGACATCGCATTTAACAGATAAGTGTTAGCATGGAATGGCTGCCTCCCCAGAAGCGCTGCCAACAAGCAACTCATACCTCGCCGCACATTAAGACAACACGCATTGCCGTGCCACTGCACGAGCTACTGATTCCCGTCCGCACTGCCGTGTCGGTAAAGAGAAGGACATCGTGAAGGCGTTTAGTGCCGAAAGGAAATCGGTAAAAGAAAACGGGCAGCCTCCATGAAGCCGACAAACTACGATTAGCTTCTGATTTTATAAACGCCGCGCCGGAAAGGCTCAGTGTTCCTGCTAAAAGTTAAGCACATCGATATTATTTCTGAACCCAAACAATATACAGCTAGACGCTGAGTGGGCGCCATTGCATTCGCACAGCTGTGACGCTCCAGTCGCCTGCCAAATTCTCCCGCATCGAGGCCGAGCACCCCAGATGGCAGTTGCATGCTAACGGAACAGACAAGCACTCAAAAAGCACTCCCCACAGCTTTTCTGAGCCTCAATAGGAAAAGAGCGGAGTTGGCTATCAGTGCGAGTCGCCAGCAAACCTCGAGCGCTTCCCGCTTCAGCCCACTTTCTGGAGCAAACGCAGCCCGAAACGATCCTTAGCGTCGCATGAGTGCATATCCCTGTGATGGAGTACCTGAAACAACCAACGTCTACAGCGTCAAAAGGCAGAGAACATGACAGGCTCCGCCACGAAGACCCAAGCACCCCGCCAACGACCAACGAGGTGGCATGCCAATCCAGAAGTGCATCAACGCAGCTGACTGAACGTTGCTGCACGTACAGTTGCAACAGCAGCAGCAGCAACCTGAACAGCAGCACAATAACTGCACGCAGCAGATCGAGTGGTTCGCCAGTGGTTGACATAATGTGGCCCAGCACATTGCGTTTTGATTGTGTAATGTTCCCGATGCAGTTGTTACGTGCGCTTGGGCAATTCGAATCCAAAAACGCACCATCTGGATAAAAAGCTCTAGGATGGTCACTTCCGGAGAAGTGCATGACGCCCTGCGTTCGTGACACGAATCCCCAAGATTGTATTTCTGTTGAGAGTGCCTTCAGCGAAGTCATCGCGTTTAGCAAACAAAGGGCAGTCCGAATTTTGTCTGCGTAGGCTTTAGCGTTCGCTCATTAGTCAGATGCACGTTTCGTCGGCACGCTTTCCTGCAGGCGCTGCAAGTTGGCTCTTCGAGGACACACAGTCCCTGGCAATGAAATTAATATGCGCCGCTTCAACTTGAGATATTTATTTGTGTACACAGGTCCATTCAAGAGCTCAACGGAGAAAACAGAAGGAAATGCGAAGCACTCGTACGGTGCATGTCGAAATATCCATTGCCACGGGGGCAGGTGTACATCATGGTGTTCACCTTACAGACGGCGACAGGTAGTATGACGTTAGTATCCATCCGAAGACGGTTGGCGCCTCTTCATGTATGCGCTTTATCCTGCGTTTCATCTCCCTTCATCATCTATGGAGTAGACAAAAATGCGCTTCACACCATTCACCGGAAAAGTGCTCATGTATACCCTAGGACCCATACATACTAGCTAAGAGAGCCAGCATGTCTCGAGGGTACCACTCTTCACGATGCCACTCTGCAATCTGCGTGCAGAATTTGATAACTAGGAGAGCCCAAAACGCTTCAAAGGCTATGTCGCTGTGTTATGCCAATGTTCACACCTCTCATGACATGCAAACTGCTGGTTGCTTTCCAAAGCGCCTGAGTGTGCGCCATCCCGTTAAAGTCCCCCTTAAATACACTTCAGCAGTCAGCGCTCGCCATGACTACCGCATGCCTGCTTGCCGAATTACCAGTGAATGCGCAAACGCATGTACGCGCAGCCAACCTCTTTATTTGTTGACGATAGCTGAAGGAGTTCGGTGAAACATAGGGCGCCATTCAGCCAGTTTGTAATGGCTAGAAACGACCCGAAAGAGCGGGCCACACTGCACGCCTGCCAAAAAGGCACATTGGCACTGAGGGGAAGGCGCAGAACTAAAACAATGCCGAAACATCAATGGTAGCCAGCCTAATGTTATATCCGAAAGACGTTTGAAGCCCCTGTCCCGTATTGCGTCCTCAGGACGACACAGAAGTTCCTATCACACTCTCCACATGAAAAATAATCGAAGACCCATCAGTGCGACTTGCCTGAATTCCCGACGTACCTCCTTCAGAATCCCAGTGCTCCTAGATACAAAATGCTGCATGAAAATTGCTCGTAACTGCCGTGTTTGAACGTGAAACGAGTGTCTTTTCGAAAAAGCCGCCAGCCTTTTGCTCAAAGCCCAGCGGCGCAAAAGGACACAAATGGTGCAGATGGACTGTTGTGCCACGATCTGCTGATTCAAGAAGGCATTGCCGTTTTGCTAAGGGGAATGATCCTTTGGAGTTGCTTATTTTGCAGTGGACATTGTTGGAGGGGTAGAGACAGCCTTTCCGAAAAAACTAAATCTTTATTTGCCAATACGCATCATGCCACTAGGGCCTGGTGTCCCTGTTGCCACTTCATCACCCTAAAATCGACTGCGTACGCTAACAGTCTATCACTGGAAGCAAACGGCGCTTTACCTTAGTTTCACCGTGCTTCCAACCTTGCCTATATCTAAAGCCGGAATGCCAGAGGGTAGATCTCTCTTGGCGCAGTCGAACCAGATCTCAGCGTGTGCACAGAGAAGAAGCATAACTGGCTTGCTGGGAGTTCCATGAAACCCCAACCATACAAGCAGCGCCGCGTATCACTGCGAGCAGCCAGTAGGCCAGGCGCCACCATCCGGCAAAAAGACCAGCGTAAGCCCACCTTCTGTAGTAAGCACAATAGGTGCAAATTTTGTAGAGGACTGAAAATGTATGCGGTGAAGCGCCTGAATCCATAAGATCTTTCACGTTTGCTGTGATCAAAGCATGAGGGCTAAAAATGCCTCGCAGGCCTTATGTAGATTGCCCACAAACACTAGCGACAATAGTATTCGAAGGGGAAGGGCGAACTCTTTTCGGAAGGCCTCAGAACGCGATTTTCGCAGACTTATCCTCGGCGCAGTGTGTTTTGTAGTGGCTACCGCGTGCGTGAGCTCATGGGAATGCTAACTGCCATGTTTTGAAACAAACGCACCAACTGCGTGACGAATTAACCCCGCTGCTCGACAAAATGAGCTTGGTCTTCCTACCAGGATACCTCGCTTTCAGGATTTGCAGCAGAGCAGTGAATCCATCTGCTTTTGGGTTTAGGATGATGCCTTTTCTGGAAAGGTGCAATCATCCGTCTTCAGGTGCAAACTATTAATAAGGATATACAGGGAAATTTCACGGGGGGGATAGAGAGCTTTCTTTAAAACCTAGCTCTTTACGTGCATGACCATGCTAGGCGTTGGTCAATTGTATGCATCTATACCAATGTAGCACCACCCAATCAGGGAAGGTTATAGTGCACGGCAAGCATGTCAGAGAGGATGGCGAATACAAGCTGTTGCCGCCTCGTTGAAAGCCGCTACAAAGCGGGCCGCCGGGCCCTTCGTGTTTCATGTATTTGAGCAGTCGTGAATCACCAAGATGCAGAGGGGCATTCAAAAATGCTTCCGCCTGACGACGGTGTGCCTTCCTTACAATGGTTTGTCAAGTTCCTGCGCCAGTTAGGCAATGCGAGCCGCACATCCGATGCCTCCCTACTTAACCGTGCTGAGCTGCGTCGTCGCGCACTTTCTAATGCGAGGCAGGTGCTGACGAGCAGAAACCTGTATGATCCATTTGCCAAGTCTCGCTGAGGGAATGCGTTGGATGCTGTTTACCCGCTGTAGGGCTCTTCGTCAGCTACAATCCTTTAAAAAAATATATACTTAAGTGAAAGTGGCTTGCAAGGAGGCTACAACTGCTGGACAAAAACGTGCAATCATTGTAACTGTACCAGATGCAGAAGGAGTGCTCCCAGAATATTCTCTGCATGTGATCACCAGCTCCGCAATCGCACCAATATCCCGTGGAAACGCTTGAGAGCATTCCTCGAAGTATCGGAGCCGTATATCCTTCCACCGGCGTTCCGTCTATCTAATTCCTGGCAAGATCAGTTACCAGTAAGAGTGGCGTCGGCAGTCAGTGGAAGGCGAATGAAGACGCATTCATACAATGACAGCCACGGCATCCAACGGCTTGGCCAGTTATTTCGGCAGTGCACTACGAGGCGAGATGCATGTCGTACGATGTATCCTCTTTCATGCTTCGCAGAAAAGTTGGCGGGCTTTCACGTGGGGCGTGACGTCTCCACGAGTGCGTCAACCTGCAGCAGACGGACACTCACTTTCAGCTACCACTGTGTGTAGTCTTCGGAAGGCAATTACCATGGTGCTGTCCTTCGTGAAGCACCTCTGCAAGCACCCACAGGCAAGGTACGAGGACAACCTCAACATTCAAACAATCCCCTATCTCTCAAGCGGCAGCAGGTCCATGCAGTTCCACGGCATGCAGTAACAAGCCTCGCTCCATTTTGTGGTCTTGCATTTTGCCATATTGTCCACGCTAGCAGCGTCGCTAAGTGGAGGGCAACGTACATCCTTAATGGTTTGTCAAATAACTTCTCGATCCCAACATCCAACGTGCCAATCAAATGCACGTGCAGGCTCCGTAGGTGCTCACGCACCCTTCAACTTCCCCCTCAGCTCACACATAGAGCATCATTAGCAAGCTCACCATGTAGAGCAGATATCCACAAATGCAAAAGCGAAGTAGCTTCCACGCGGCGCGCTCAACGTACAACCATAAGGTGTGCCTTGTCACGCGTGCTACCGCAGGATGATTTTGCCGAGACACACGGTGTAACCTTGTAGTGCAGCTCACTGGAGGACTGCTGTGTCTTCTGCCTTGCAGCCTCTACAATTACGGCCATGCTGACTTATTGAGTATGACAACGCACTCTCTGAAACAACCGC
>CAJFCZ010000282.1:0-17127 GCA_904066245.1 Eimeria sp. OTU-Y
ATATATATATATATATATATATATATATTCCCGCCTTTCCCACAGCAGCTACTATCGTGCAAAAGCCGAACATGATGCCAGTACTAATGCTCGTACTACTGCACAAACTACAGCGTAGTCGCTGCTGCCCCCTGGAATGTACTACACTGCACAGATACTGCCTCACCAACTCAAGGAGACCTTTCTTAGTGTTAGGATATGCCCTGTCAGTGCACACGGAAGCATTTGAATAATTCAACCGCGTGTGTGCCAATGAAGACCGCGGTCGAAGCAAAATATTGTTTCACTCCTATTCGCACTGCAGCGTCATGTGTCTGGATGCAGATACACAACTGTAATTGCACTCATACATTCTGAGGAGCAACAGTACAAAAACGGTGTTAATGAGCTTGCTTGTAGGTACATGTTCGATATGCAAAGCAAAGAGTCACCGAAATTCAGAGAGGGCTTCGCCAAGCTGCGGCCACAGACTCATGCACAAAAACTAAATAAGTTCACGTTGCTTTAAAAAGCAGGTCGCCTAGAACTTTGTCAAAGGGTGATTGCGTACGGTAGTATCGGCCTGCGTAATTAATTTCAACCAGGACACACTGAACGCTTGCTCGTGTCATATATACATAATAGAACGGCCCCAGGCCAAATTTTATGATCCGTAGAGGGTGTGAGGAAAAAGAAACGTTAACCGCTGCCAAATGGCTTCCGTATACTTTGTATTTCGTCATCGATGCGGACGCTATTAACGCCAAAAATATTTTGGGCGCATCTACATTTGACTTAAATACATCGATCGGAATAAGCAATACATAGTATATTATCCAGCCGCACCTCCCAGTACTGCTACACTGAACCTGTTTTGATGTTTAGGGCGTCACCATATAGATAGTTTCCTTCTGAGACGACAACTTACGGTCCCATTAAACTTTGTCCAGAAAAAGATGGCCTTCTAGAGCAATTCCGACCTTTCATTTGCTGAGCGAATCGCTCACGCCAAGCGCAAGCTTAACACTAACTACGATGCGTTGCAGCTCGCCTGTTAAATCTGTTTTCCGTTGAAATGCCACAGAAATTTTAATATGTTCAGGAAATATCACAAGCGTGCAGACCGAGAACCGGCTTCCTGCTTGCATCTGCCTAGTATGTTGGAGTGTCATAGATACTTTGCCGTGAGGCGGCAAGTTCATACAAAAGCCAGTGACACATTCATAAGCTGTAGCTGCAGTACAAGCATGGTCAACGCAATTTGAGAAACGCCCGCCTTCAGGACAGGTCACATTTCCTTGTATATTACCACAGCAGCTGAACAATGTATTGCACGTTCCGCCTTCTTTCGCAGCAGGGAACGTGCAGATAAGCGCCTCGCGTATCTGCTCGATTCCTGTTGGCCGACCTGTCAGGGATGGGAGATCGCTGTTCTCTACAAAGCGGCTACCACCGCACATAACGGGGATGATCTTCGTTACCAGTAAACATTTGGCACAACTCATCTTGTAGTCACCTTTGCCTCCTTCCACGTAATGAGCTGGACATATGGTGCCTTGCCAATTCACTGAAATGTTTTGTCAAGCCGCATGCTGTCTTGCGGACGCAAAATACAGGGCCAAAACTCCGCTGCCCTGTATATACCAAAAAAGGAAAACAGGTAAAGCTTAACGACCTCTCACTCACCCCCACTCAGCAACCTCATAAATATGTGCGCATGCACAAAAGCAGTGACGCTGGCCATAAGACAACCAACGCGAATCGCATGGGTCCCCGAAAGAGCCTGAAGAAGACGAATTAGCTTGTAAGTGCATACCCGCTGGGCAAAGAAAGGCGACGCCGGAGCAGGTTCGTCGCACCATGGCCATAGAGGAGCTCACACAGTGCTCATCAGCACAGTGCTGACGGATGCAGGTAGCGTAGATCTACGCCAAAAACTATGCATCCTCATGTCGGCAGATGAGGCTGATTTCAAACAGGGCGTACGAACCAAGTGCAGGCTCATTACCACCTTCCAAACGATGCAGCTTGCTGCATGGGACATCATTCGCTAATTGGTCCCTCTTGGAAAACCAAATAGAATGGTAAATACCCCAGGGCTACGGGCAACACTCCCCTCATGCAGAGCGTGGGCCTGCTCCGCGCTTGCCTTCGCCGATCACGCAGGAGCACTAGGAAATATCGGCCGTGGGGATCCCAGCTGCAGCAAACATCAGTGACACATTCATAAATTGAACTCATTCCAAACGGAAAACAGGTCCTCCTACATCACAAACATCAGCCTGCACAACGGGTTCCGTTTTCAATTATAGTGCTCAACAGCCCAATAATGAGCCGCCTGCTCCACCATCTTTCCTGCAGGCGGCAGGAATGTCTAGACCACCCGGATTGCTCGTGGCGTCTATCATCGCTCGTCTTACGCTACCCCCAATCAGGCTGGCAACCAATAATTCTAAACCCGTCGCGTATGCGCTGCTGCCTCATTCTATGCATTGTGCTGCACATACAGTGCATTATAAGTTCATTGGGTAAATTTTTAGTGTCAGATTCTGACTCCACAGCGCGTATCGTAGTGCCGGATTACCCTACCGTAGAAGATGCCAAGCAGGACCACTGTTGAATCAAGACGAACGTGTTATGCACGCATGCACATACACATCCATGCCTGCCCTCATACAAGCTGAAACGTGACAATACGCATGTCCGCGCCAAACAAACACGTTTGCGTCTACAGGCGCGCTGCCTGGACACGCCAGCGCCCCACCAACCCAGAAAAGGCTCCCCCATACTGCGACCGCATACATTTACACAAGCTACTCAAGCCCATAATGCCAACATATGGAGGTCGCCTAGCTCTCCCCCAAATACTGAATGCGTATGCTACTCTCAGTGGGCGTAATTATAATTGATTTTAGCCAGGCCACACAAGCCAAGCCCAAGCTTTGTACCAACTGATAAACGGAGCAGCTGGCCGCATGTGGTGGTGTGGTGTCCTTGTACAGAGGCTTTCTGCTTAAAGGCCAACAAGAATAGCAACTCTTCAAGCGGTACCGTAGGCATCATGAGAGAGCACACCGAGATCCGGCTTCCTGCTTGCCTCCGCCTACTATGTTATAGCACCATGAATGCTTTTCCGTGAGATGGCGAGCTCAAACAAAACTCAGCGACACATTCATCAACTGAAACTACGCATAGGAACAAAAAGGCCCAACGCAAGTTGTGGAACTAATAACTGCTTGGTCAACTGGCTTTGCTCTCCTGTATATTACACAATAGCCGCGCACTGCGGTGCACGTTCCGCTTTCTTGCGCAAAAGCGCCATGAGTATCTGCACGGTTGCTGCTGACTGACCCATCGGCCACGCCATACCCCACGCTCCTCCTGCTCTCTGCAGAGTAGCTATGAGCACACATAACCGGGTTAGCCGTCGTTAATCAGAAAGCGTTTGACACAAATCACCGTGTGAAGGCTGATATTCCTTGCCGCGTATCCCGCTGCATACATGTACTACCTTACCGATTCACTCAGATCCTTAGCCACGTCAGACTCATCGTTGCGAACGCATGCTGCTGCTACGTGCAAAAACCGACCACGCTTAAAGCTAAGCGCGGTGCCCCTTTTTCTCGCGCCTCTTCCCCATATATCTGCACTCATGCAAATAAGAATGAATGCATGGTTCCATACAGCCTAAGGAGGAACAACAGTACCGTGAATGCAACGGGTAAATGAATCTGCTTTCCGGTAAAACAGCGAGGGACATAAAACCGGAGAAGGGTTTGAGTGACTGCCGCCGTAGACATGTGCATACAATGTGCATAACATCACGATGTTCACATACGCAAGCACGCGAGAACCCCGCCAAAAACGCGAACTCCGTATAGTCATATAGGCAAAGCCAACTAATTCCAAACAGGGAGAGCAAACTGAGCACAACCAATATACCGGCCCCAAAGGGATGTAACTGGCCCCACGGGGAGCCCTTGCTGATTGGCTGTTGTTAAAGGTCCAAAGCGAAGAGGAATATTTTCACAGCGCGCTGGGAACATCACTTACGTGCAGGCCGAGGGCCTGCTTGCCGCCTGCATCTGCCGAGTTTGTTGGAGTGGTATGAACGCTTGGCTGCTAGATGGCAAGCTTTACCATAAATGGGCCAACCATCAATAAATTGGACCTGCTCCGAACATAGAGCAACGAAACAGATCGTGTGAAGCCAAAAATATCTGCTTGCGCTATTCCACGCGCCAACAGTATTCACGCTCAGTGGCCCCGAAGCCGACCGCGGCCCAGCCTTCGTTATCACCACTCTCCCAGGAAAACTACTATCGCGCGTGAGAAGGGTGATGGCATACAAGTGACTGTACAGTCGTTGCTACCTCGCACCACGCATTGCGCTGCGCAGATCCTGCGTTGTCAGTTCATTGTGATCGTCCATAACATCACAGTATGTTCCCAAGGTGCATATTGCAGCACCGAATCACTCCTCTCAAGTATACACTAAAATGATCACGCCTAAGAAATAAAGAGCCCCCGGTTCTTCTAAAACTCCAGCTCCACGTATGTGTGCGCGCCTACACTCACACCCATGCCTGCAGTCAAGAAGCTTAAAAGGTAACAGAACCCATCATCCTGCCAAGCAATCGTGTTTGCTTGGAATATCGCACTTGCTGGGCACACCACCGTGCGATGGCAAAGCCAGAAAATGAATCACCTCACTGTTACGGTAGTTGCTCGCACAAACGCTGCATGAGACTGCGGTGTCCATATGCGCATGTTTCCGCGCTTTTCGCCATTTAATGCGTATATGTTTATCGCCAGATGGAGCTAAGTTCGATATCGGCAAACGAATGAAGTGTATATTTAATATTAGCAGCAAGGCGACATATCTGGCTGCATGGGGCGTGCTTGTCGAATGTTGGAAGGCTAAAAGGAATCGAAAATGTTCAAGATGTGCAGGATACAAAATGTGCCTGCAGATCGAGAACCTGCTTTTTGTTTATCTCAGACTATTAGGTTGAACTGGTATGAATAGCTTGCTGTGCGCTGCCGACCGCGACGAAGGCCAGTCATACATTCATGAACTGGACCTACTTCGAACACAAAAACAGCTTGGCCAATGCCGGCACACCACAAACAGACGCCAGCGCTACGCCTTTCGCTTTCGCAGGCTTTTCCCTTGTATTCACTGAAATCGTTTGGAATGGCATACTCCGACAAATGCCCATTCATCCTTCCACAACTCCATGAATCTACAAACATGCAAGTGCACGATCGTGCCTGCAGTCATACAGTCTGAAGCGTAGCCCTAGCCGCGCCAATTGAACCAATGGTCTGATAAGTGCATGCTCACAGGGCAACCCAGCAACGACCGCACAGCCAGAAGAGGCTTCGCTACCCGGCGGCCGTAGACGTGTGCAGGAGTAGGTAGCCGCACGGTACTGAAACGTGCAGGCACCCGACCTCTCCCCCCAAAACTAAGTGTGTAAGTGTTATTTTTGCCACGGCAAACGAATCAAGCACGTGCTCAACACCAATTGCAAAGCTATGCAGCTGAAGACTTGAGGAATCCTTGTCGAGTCACTTGTTGGTAGGAGACCGCCATAATCGAAAGCATTATGGGCTTGCAGGACAAATCAAGTGTGTGAAGACCGACGGCGTGCTTGCCGCTTGGAAGGGGGCCACTGTAAACAATTGAGCTCGAACAAAAAGTGGTTACGCATGTGTAAATTGGGTAGCACATACCAATTGTACCTATTGCAAGAAAAAATAAAGCGCCTGAAATAATCTCGCGAAACCAAATCCACTCGCTTGCAATGGGTCTCCTTTTCCTCCGTACCGCCGAGCAGGTACGCAATGGGCTCCAAGTTCCGCGTCCTTTTGTGCGGTCTCCACATATATATGCAATTTTTGTTGACCGAGCCGTCGGCCACCTTTTGCCCTTCTATATTTGTGTCCTTCGCAAAACCACAAACTTCACACGTAACTTGGGCAGCTGCCAATGCTACTAAACGCTTGACGGATATCCGTTCAGTTGCTGCTGCCTCCGATCACATACTGTGCTGTGCATATACTGCTTCACCAGCTCATCGATATCGTTTGTAGTGTCAGATTCTGTCTTGCGGGCGCTTGTTGCAGCTGAACAGCCCCTTTTTCCACTAGGTACCAAGGAAGAGCAGTTTAACGCAAATGAACCCCCCACTCTTCACCCAGGCTGGTAAAAGCGTTCATGCCTGCCATCAGACAGCCTGTATTGCAGTGGTACACGCAACTGCAACAAAGCAGTGCGCTTATTCCTAATTACATACTTGCTGGGCAAAGTAGCGTGCGGTCAAAGACGAAGGATGGCTTGGCCACATCCGTAGACACGTACACGCTTACTGCATACCCCCACGATGCTCATACATGTAGATATCCTAGCTCTCCTTCAAATACTGCCCACACTCCGGCTAACGGGGCGCAAATGAACCAACCTCAGTCTCAATGCCAGTTGCAAGACGGCGCAGGTGGCTGGATTGGGCTTCCCTGTCGAATCTTTTATTGTTGGCAGACCCACGATTATCGAACATGTTTGACAGTTCAAGCAAAAGTCACCTGTGTGCACACTCAGGTCCTGCTTCGCGTATAGCGTTTCCTACCATGCTGGAGTGCTGTGACCACTTTGCCATGCGACGCCGAGTCCGAACCAGAATCGCTGGAAAAATCATGCATTCTGTCTGCACGCCAGAATTGCCCACTTTCGCTACAGCCTCCAGTCTCCCCTATGCTATCTAAAAGCTACAGAAGGAGTCGTGCCGCTGCCAAAGGCACTTATACAGCTTGTTTTTGCTGAGCTGTCGGCCGCCCGTCCTTTATTACTCCCGTCCTGCTTAGGGCAACTAGCAGCTCGGATAGGTGATCTCGCTGTCAGTATGTTCGGCCTAACTCATCAAATCGTCGCATTGCCTATGCTGTCTCTAACCACGCTGTGCATCGCAGATACGCCACGTCACCAACTCAATGGCCGCTAGTAGTACCGAACAATGCCTCCAAAACGCACATTGCAGCGTGAAAACATCCCGGCCAAGTAGATTCCAACGCCGAACAAGCGTAGAGCAAAAGAAGGTTTCTGCGCACTGCAACTCCACAAATCTGTACGGTTGCAGATACACTTCCATGTCTGTTCCCATACAAACTGAAACGTAAGAGATCCCAATCCTGAGCTATGAGGATAATCTTTTTTTGGCGTGGTTCAGACTTGCCACAGGGCGTCTTGGCTCCTGAGTGCTTCCCATCTTCGCGAGCCTGGGTCTTTATTATATGCCTACTTTCTGGCCCAAAACGCGGTCGACTGCAACGCCAGAAAAGGCTTCGCTACACTGTGGCCGTGGGAACGGGCACACAAATTGCGAACACCCAGGGTGCTCATGAATGCAGGCACCCTCTAGCTCCGCCAAATACTACGTATACTCATAGCGGCAGACAGGGGTTGCTTTTAATGCAGCAAACTTAATTCCCACTGCAACAAAAGAAATTCACAACGAGAACAAGTTGTTTTCCTTCATGTGCGGATGTTTCAAGCTTGCGGTGCAGCTCGCTGCACGGGACGTCCTTGTCAAGTCGCCTACCGTTGGGAGATCCACGATAATCGAAAATGTGGAGGACGTGCAGGAAGCATCACGCGCGGGGAGATCAAAACCCATCCTTCCTGCTTGATCCTCCCCATCGTGCTGGACTGCTAAGAACACTTTGGCAGCGAGCTGCATCGCAAGCACGAAACATCCGCACATGAAGGAAGACAACTTGTTCTAGTTGTGAACTTCCCGTTGGTGCTCAGCATCTCACGACAAAGATGCTGAGCACCAACGGGAATCAGTGACAAACCCGTGAGCTATACATACTCCGAACACAAAATACCTCACCGAGGTTCTCCGAGCCACAACCATACCTCTGCACTACGGGATCGGCTCTGCTATGAATCGGAAGTCCTTCTTTCTTTCCCTCAGGCGAAGTGAGAGTTTATACTATCACTGTTAGACCCGCAGTTAGCCCGGGAATGCCCGTTCCTATTCCCGTTACCCACAGAACACCCACTAGCTCACACTGCGGGCCTGGCCGTCAATGGTACTAAATATCACGCATTCACTGGGATCGTTGGTGATAGTAGATTCTACCACGAATGCATGTTGCAACACAAAACATCCCAACCGATCAGGTACTAAAACAGTGCTGGAGCACAAAACCAGCAGTGTTGGAACGAAATGAGCTTGTACCTCTCCCCGAGCCGCAGCTCTACCAACTTACATGCACGCACCCATACACCCGTGCCTGCTGCCATACAGTCTGGAGCGTAACGTTACCCAAGACTGCCCCAAGAAGATGGCTTTTCTGGTGCGCTTCAGATTTGCTGCCAACTTTTCTAGCTGGTAGAAACTTCGTGCCTCCGCAGCACTCGCCACTTATTGTCCATACTTTCTGGCCAAAACAGTGCGAAACCGAAACTCCAAGAAAGGCTTATCACACTGCAGCCGTCAACCCGAGTACGCAAAAGGCATAACCCCACGATGCTCACACGCGCAGATCTTCTAACTGCCCTCCAGAACCTGACTGCGTATACATTTTCGACAGACCGAAGTTATTTTCGCCGTAACAGAAAACCAATCACAGACTCATTATCGACTGCAAAGCGATGCAAATGGCCGCACGAGGCACCCTTGTCGAACCGCTTCTTGTTGGCAGAGCAACAATAATTGGGAGTGCTCCAGGCGTCTATGGAGCAGCAAGTGCGTGCAGCAGGACAGCCTGCTCCCCGCTTGCCCCACGCTAGTATGATAGAATGCTATGAGAACTTTGCCGTGAGGTGGCCACCCAATGGTAATTAGTGACACACGCATTAATTGCACGTGCACCGAACACAAAGCAGCTTAACAAACCGCTCCACACCAGATCCACTCACCCGCGTCACGTGTTTCGCTTCCGTTTGAGCCATCTAATTCCTACAAAGGAAGGTCTTCGCAGTGCGGTCTTTCGCGCAAGCAACATGAATATTTGCACAATAAGTTCGGACCTCTCCGTATGCCGCGGAGGGCTCTCCGCTAGTCGCCTGCTGCGCAGAGCATCTATCATCACACATATCCGGTCGGGTTGCAGGTGCTACTAAACCTCTGGTACATTCGCCTGTAGTTGCTCTCTCCCCCTACCTCGTATTGCGCTGCAGGTATTATCTGTCACATAGTCACTGGGATCTTTGGCGCCGACAGCCACTTTACCAAAAACACGTACTGAAGGGCCAAAACCGCTTTGCACGAGTAGGTAACAAATCGAGGAGTTCTGAAGCAGAACGAGCTCGCATATCTTTCCGAGCAGCAGCTCTACCACCTTACATGCACGCACCCATACACCCGTGCCTGCTGCCATACAGTCTGGAACGTAACGTTACCCAAGACTGCCCCAAGAAGATGGCTTTTCTGGTGCGCTTCAGATTTGCTGCCAACTTTTCTAGCTGGTAGAAACTTCGTGCCTCCGCAGCACTCGCCACTTATTGTCCATACTTTCTGGCCAAAACAGTGCGAAACCGAAACTCCAAGAAAGGCTTATCACACTGAAGCCGTCAACCCGAGCACGCAAAAGGCATAACCCCACGATGCTCACACGCGCAGATCTTCTAACTGCCCTCCAGAACCTGACTGCGTATACATTTTCGACAGACCGAAGTTATTTTCGCCGTAACAGAAAACCAATCACAGACTCATTATCGACTGCAAAGCGATGCAAATGGCCGCACGAGGCACCCTTGTCGAACCGCTTCTTGTTGGCAGAGCAGCAATAATTGGGAGTGCTCCAGGCGTCTACGAAACAGCAAGTGCGTGCAGCAGGACAGCCTGCTCCCCGCTTGCCCCAGGCTAGTATCATAGAGTGCTATGAAAACTTTGCCGTGAGGTGGCCACCCAATGGTAATTAGTGACACACGCATTAATTGCACGTGCACCGAACACAAAACAGCTTAACAAACCGCTCCACACCAGATCCACTCACCCGCGTCACGTGTTTCGCTTCCGTTTGAGCCATCCAATTCCTACAAAGGAAGGCCTTCGCAGTGCGGTCTTTCGCGCACGCAACATGAATATTTGCACAATAAGTTCGGACCTCTCCGTATGCCACGGAGGGCTTTCCGCTAGTCGCCTGCTGCGCAGAGCATCTATCATCACACATTTCCGGTCGGGTTGCAGGTGCGACTAAACCTCCGACACAAATAACAAGGTAGTCGCCACCACCGCGCATTGTGGAAAGCGGGAACTGGCTCCCCGGTTTACTGGGATCGTTCGAATTGCCAAGTGCTTTTGCGAACGCGCATTACAGCGGTGAAACACCTCGCACCAGTAGGTATTGCAGAAGAGAAGGGCCGAAGGCCAGCGAGCGACCACTTCTCCTCACACTGGAATTGTGTTAATGCCTACTCATGCGTGCACAACTACGCGTGTCACCAGTCTGAATGGTAGCAGGACGCCCAGCTGCTGTGACCACACCACTCCGCTCCTAAGTGCTTACTCCCTAGCCAAAGCAGCGCGCGATCTACATACAGGTAAAGATTCGCCACATCAGAGCCGTAGGTACGTCCCCAAAATCTCAGCCGAAAACTAGTGTCGGCAGATGGAATGGATTTTAACGGGCGCAGTCAAACCAACCACAAGCTTTATGCCAACTGCCAAACGAGTCAGCAAGCTTCATGGGGAGAGCTCTACGCCCGCATTGCTGGAGGGCCGGCCAGTATCGAATTTCACCACGATACGAAAGATATATTACGTCCGCAAATCAAGGTGTCCTGGAACACGTTCGCCTCCGATTATCACGAAAAAAATGCTACGAACACCCTGTCGGAAGCTCGACATTTCCATAAGTTGCTCCTGCCCCGAAAACAAAACGGTTTGAATAATCTCTCCATGCCAAAAACATCTGCCTCCCTATTACGTTACACCTTCGTGCAACTTTTTCAACTATTAATACAGTTTGTGCTTGCCGAGTTGTCAGCAGCGGCCCACTCTTTACTAGTCCTGTGCTCCGCACAGCAGCCCCCACCACACATTGCCGGCCTGGCAGGAAATATTGCAAAGCGTTTGACAGAAATTACCGTGGCATTTTCCACAGCTTTCTATCTCGTACTGCGCTGCACATGTACTGCATCACAAATTCCGTGAGATTGTTTGCAGTCTGAGACTCTGCCTCGCAAACAAGTTCTGCAGGGCAGAAACACCTCGCCCCAGTAGAAACCAAACAATTACTGTCGAAGCCAAACGGGATTTCGCTTTACCCCACGCGGCAACTCCATCAATATGCAAGCACGCCCATTTACATCAATGCTTGCTCGCATACAAACTGGAAGGTAATAGCACCCACAGCAGCGCCGAGAAAGCGAATCTTTTTCGCTAGCTCCAGGCTGTTTGACAAGCTTTGCTATTTTCTAGGCGCATTGCATTATCCAGACTCTAGCATACGACTCGACGCACTTGCTGATCACAGGGCTGGCGATCTAAACCCAGAGAAGCTTTCACACAGTCAGAGCCGTGGACGCAAGCACACATATTGCAACCGCTCCACGATCTCCAGGCGCGCGTGTCCACTGAATGTCTTCCAAACACTGCGTATACGCCAACCGGAAGACGCAGCCCACCTTAAAGGGGGCACGCGGACTAGGCGCATGCTTGATTTTTACTGTACAACGACGCAGCTGACTGCATGAAAATTTCGTGTGGGAACGCTTCCTGCTGGGAGACCACCATAACCGAAAATGTTCGAGACCTGCAGGAAAGATCCTGTTCTTCCGGAGCGAGGCTCTGCTCTCCACGTGTTTCGGCCTAGCATGTTAGAGGAGTATGAACCCTTTCCCGCTAGATGCCGACCTCGACCAAAAACTAGTGTCACAGTCATGAATTATGCTGAACCCTAACACAAAACAGCCTATTCTGTCCACTCAAACCATATTCGCCCCGGCCGGGTCTCGCCTTCTTCTGTGCCTCTCAATGCCTACTTCTTGTGCTGAAGGTTTCGCGTTCTGTTGCGCAAGGGCCAACAGCATCCACAAGATTCCTTGTGACCGGGTGGCCGGCTGTGACGCTTCATCGTCTGTCCTCCTCATCCGTATATCATATATCACCGCATCAAATGGTTCTCTTTCAATGCTACTAAGTGTTTGATGCAAATCACGAAGTAGTCGCGGCCACTTCCTACTACCTATTGTGCGGGGCCAATATTGCTTACCCAGTGCTAGATTGTTCCGTCAAGGCACGCCGAGCCTGCGTAGCACCTCGACCCAGTGATACTCAAAACCCGGCACTACAACAAACCTGGTTACTAGTTCTCCTCATACTGCAACTCCATCAATCTGCATGCGTGCCAAGGCATATGCGCGCCTGTCAGCAGATAGACCGAAACGTAATAGCACCCAGAGGTGCGGCAAGGAAATTAATTCGCCTGTAATTGCTTACTTGCTAGGCAACGCAGCGTGTGATCTAAGCGTAGAGAACGGTTCACGACACCGCTGTAGATGCTCGCACAGAAAGTGCGTAGCCCTACCGTGCTCCAAAATGCAGCTCTGCTGTATAGTAGTGTCCTAGCAGCAAACGGTCATTATTTCCCCCACAAAGATTAATCATGGGCAAGCCTAATACAAGTAATAATATTGCAAAATGATGCATCTAGTTGTAGAATTGCTTATTTTGGGGAGAACAGCAGGAAACCACGTAAAGGCGATGCCGTGATGTGCCGATCACGAACAAATACCAGCGGCAGATAGATGAATTTCACCAATCTGG
Source organism: Eimeria sp. OTU-Y (assembly GCA_904066245.1). NCBI lineage: Eukaryota > Apicomplexa > Conoidasida > Eucoccidiorida > Eimeriidae > Eimeria > Eimeria sp. OTU-Y. The sequence goes on from CAJFCZ010000282.1 coordinate 12,762, forward strand.
AACACGAACCAGCTTAGTTACCCTCGCCAAGCCAGAAACAGTGGCCAGTACAACCGGTTCCACCTTCGTGTGTTCTTCCCAGTAGTGGTAAATACAGAATGCAATGCAGTTTTTGCCTTTTTTTTTGTCCAAGCACAATTGAGTATTCAAACAAACCCGATTGCCTCCCCCACGGCTTGCCCTTCGTTATTCCCGTTTTCCACAGAGAAAAAGCTGTATCGTGCATAACTGGGGTAGTCGTCAATTCAGCATAGTGTTTGCAACAAGGCACCCCGTCGTCGCTTCTGGTTCCCATACTTAATGCCCATCACCTGCATGGCCTGAAAAACTCATTGAGGTGTGACGTCAGAACTCTCTCGCGCAAGCGCATATGCGCAGAAGGAACCCGCTCTAGTAGATACCTTATGTAAGCATCGTCGAAGCAAAAAGAGCTAACGCTACTTTTTATACTGGAGGTCAATAAAACTTAACGCATGCACATATACTTCAAAATCCTCACATCAGAGAGCCTGAAACGTCAGCCTCTCCATGAATGCGCCTTGCAGGTGATTTTGCGCCTGATGCTTAGGGCACTCTACAAACTGTTATACTTGCTGCATCCTTCTTATCCGCTCAACACTGGCGCCTGAAAATGTGCATGCCTTCTGGCCAAAATAACAAGCGAGCGCAGCGCAGGATGGATTGGTCGCATCGCGATCGTAGAAACGCGCAAACTAACTGCATGTTCGTTCTGTATCTCCACGTACGGGGAGACTAACTCTCCGCAAAAACATAGTGTTGTGCAATGGGAAAGTGTATGGTCACATTAGTAATCTCAAATACACGCACGAAGCCTGTTTACTCCAAATAAGCTGCCAAAGCAAAAATTAACAACTCAAATGTCAGCCACGCATTCGCTAAAAGAAGTGGAGGGCAAACAGCAAAATTCCGGCAGCACTAGGGACTTGGCTTTTGCTCAGAGCACTATACACTGCATACCAGTGTTGCAGAGCATCGTCCCTATACAGAATCCCCCTAAAGCGTCGTAGGGTCACCTTCCCTTCAGTTCCTTCGGCTCGTTCTTGCCAGCCTGGCAATCCCCATAGAAACCTTGACTCATACTCACTGCATCGTTTAGTTCTGCGCAGCAGGACGCCGTGTCATTCTAAACTTATGCGACGTGTCCGACGTATCGCTCCCCACGGCCAGTGCCGGCATCTGACAGTACATGGGAGAGGATTTGACTTATCCGGAAAATGCAGATTGAAAAGGGGCAAAAACGCAAAGGGAAGCCAGCAAAGCAAAATTCAACCGCTTCAACGCCCCCACCTCCACATTTATTAACGCATTCACTTTTCAATATGCGTATTCAACTGAGACCAAGCGTCTTGCATTTGAACACGCTGGTGTAACAGCTCCTTCCAAAGTAAATTAGCTTCTCAAGCTTCAGAATCAGCGCCCGCTACTCTGTCTGCTGCCGTGTTAGCAGTTTAACAAAGCGTTACAGGTTACCGTAACGATGCATGCGCTCTACGCAGGTCAGCAAACGGTGGCAATAGACGACTGTTTTATAACGTCAGAACAGTGCACCAACAACCTGCATGCCCTCAAAGTGTCCTCCAAAGGCATTTCTTCCACAAGATGCAAGCCCCTTGTGCATTCGCGAACAGTTCCACTATCTCCAACGCAGTATATATGCATATCGGAACATACGGCGCGATGGCACTATAGAGACGCCAGACGTATGCATTCGGAGAGCCATCTACATCACAGTGCAGCAGGTTTCACGAGGTATTGTTTCGCTACGATTGTTTTTCAATAAGCCATCAGCATAAACAGACTTGCCCAACAAAGAGAATATCTCAGGCGCATACAGAAAGCTAGGCCATTTCTCAGTCAATGCTGCATATCATGTGAAGGCACTACAGTCTATCGAAAGAAGCCGAAGCAGAACACATAACACGGGTACACTCGAAAATGATATATGCACGGTGACCAAAGCCTTGACTGAAACCGCCGAATCGACCACCTACGCGAAATACACATTGTACGAAAACCCAACCAGATCTATTTGAGCGTAACTTGAAGGCCGCGATAGCGATTGCCGCACGCGGCTTCCTGACCAATGCAATTCATTTCCCTGCGGCCTTCCAGTTTACGTAGGCACCCGAAAACATGAGGCCAGCTGTCAACTGCATCATTCAAGTGCGCAATATCGCGGATGTCCTTGTAAAAGAACACATTCGAGCTTAGATATATGATTATCTGTGCAGGCATCTTTAAGAGATGAGTACGAACAGTCTGTATGATTGCGTTAGATCCGCCCTATGCGGTACGTCCGGGCAAAATTCAAATTGCAACAACTGGATGCGTACGCTTCGCATGCTTAAAAAACCATCGTCGTTCTTCTCCAACTGATACACGCGACCCCGTGCATCTGAAAAATAACACTGAATATCACTCATGTGCCCTGAACGAGGAAACAAGGAACTGCTGGATGATATTATGGCATGGCCCACGCCAGACAGGCTGCTAAACGCCAAAATCCCATGATAACGCAATATTATTTGAATTCTATGCTCAGTTAAATGGTTGGAAATAATACTTGGGCGGTGTGAAAGGAGGCTGACTAATACTCCTAATGTATGAATGAAGGCTGACGGGTCAGAAGCCGAAACATCAATGCAAAGCGTGGCCTCCAAAACAATGAAACCTTGAAGCATACGAAGCTTCAATGCAACTGTTCCAAACATCCTCTTGAAGAGGCACGTGGAACTCCAAATTTATTACAGCATCCCTTTTCTCGCGTATTGTAGGAACAATAGGGAAGCAGGCAGCAACGAAATAAACAAGGCATTTCCAGACCTACAGATGAAACTCATTGTTTCTTAAGTGTGCATACCTTCTCTGGACTAGCTGCCTCACGGAACCGTGCCTGCTGAGAACCTCCTTGCTACTCTCTGTTGACCTACGGAGCACGGATCCTTCCCTCCTTCCGCAAGCCTTCTCTTATTCACTCCATATATATTCGGGTTTTCGTTGGATTTTAGAGCCTTGAAGCACTGAAAGATCAAAAACACCGAAGAGACTGCGGCAACCAGGAGGGCGACCGCTAGGGGCGGCAACCTCGTACGCTCGTCTTTCTGTCTCAGCAAAGAGCCGGTGTGGGAGAAATTGAACTTGGAGCTCGGAACTTTGACAGGCTGTAAATAAGCCCCTACAGTTCCCTCCGCCAGGAGTGCCACACAGGCAACGGGGAGGGCTGGTAACAGAATCATTCTGCAGGTTGACTAGGGGTATTGTTGCAAAAGATATGAGATGCAGAACAATATGTTTATATTTTCAGTGCAGATACGGGTAGTGGGCATCATTGGGTGTTCAGTGTGCTCATGCGAGGCAGCCGCGTAGAACCTTGCGGTGGCTTAAGCTGTCGAACACCACTGCGCCTCTAGTGGGCTACTGCTTCTGCAGTGGCGTAGGGCGCATAACTCCAGTCAATGCTTTTGCTGCAGACGTCAACATCATGAAACTTTTCCTAATATTCTGAAGTCTTTCAGCACTATAAAACAAAACTAAAGGCAACGCGTCCAGTGATATCTGGTGGGCAGCTGCTGACTCCCAGAGCGACCGCATTATGGTCGCTCCTACACAGTGGTGTTTGCGTGTGCGTGAACAGTTTGTTGTATACATAGAGAGCTGTGGCAACAATAAGACTCGGAACGCATTCTCCCGTGTTGAATAACCATGCGATTCACTTGACTGTCTGCGCCAGATGGCTTGGTGCGTTTTTTCAGGATAGTCGTCGGTCCTTGCAGCGGACAGTCGCGAGCTGAAGCTAACGAGAAAAAGTCAAAACAAGCAGCATTAAAAGAACATTTGAATCCTACCGGTCTCTATGGGCCTTGGGGGCAGCGGCTGGCTGGTGTGCCACATCCTACATGGATACACGCTCAACAACGGGACCTTTGTCCTGGACAGGGACCATAGTGAGCTACAGCGGGGTCAAATGACTTTAAGATGAGAGTTCGCACAAGGTCCCTAAAGAGCAGCCCAACTCCCATCACGCTCCAGGCGACTTAGGCTGCATTCCGAATACCCGGGCCTGTGCGAGATCAGACGTCCTGAGATATATTGTAGCGCAGCTTGCCACAACCAGCGCTGCAAAGCAGATTAGTATGCAGTCACAACCAATCCCAGCTGCTGCATGCACAAACTGATAGGCCGTTACTAAGCGCATACCGCGCCCTACGTAGCTAGCCTGCAGTTTGCAAGTACAAGCGGATACCTTGTGTAGTGCACAGGCACTACATGACCCATGATTAGGGCTACTAACATACAAGATAAGAGAGTTAGCACAATAACCTATATGGGCCGGAGGTTAGCTAAG
>CAJFCZ010000283.1:0-7500 GCA_904066245.1 Eimeria sp. OTU-Y
GTCTGTCACTGCCCACAGATTACCTGCAACCATAGGACTGCAGCAGCAGCAGCAGCAGCAGCAGCAACAGCAACAGCAGCAACAGCAGCAGCAGCAACAGCAAATGTACACCTGTGTCCACATGAAATCGGCTGCAGTGACCTTGCTGCAGTACCTGCTGCTGCTGCAAGTTGCGTGTGTCAGAGGTCCCAGATAAATAGCAGCAGCAGCAGCAACAACAACAACAGCAGCAGCAGCAGCAGCAGCAACAGCAGCAGCAGCAACAGCAGCAGCATACCATCCCGCAGTTAGGTAATCGAGGACAGTGCCTGAAGGCTCGCCTTCGTTGCTGCTGCTGCGCAGCTGTGCGCTGCTGCAGCCGCAGAGCAGCGCAGCAGCTCTAGCAGCAGGCCTTGGTTGATTTGCTTCGGTTGTTGCTGCAGCAGCAGCTGCAGCTGCAGCAGCAGCAGCAGCAGCAGCATGTGTGTCTTGTGTAGGGAGCAGCAGACACCGCTGCAGCAAGGATATATCTACGAACTGTTCACCCCCCTGGTGCCCGCAGTATAAAAAGGCTTCACACTGCAGCAGCAAAGACAGCCACTCGTTGTCTGCAGCAGCAGCAGCAGCAGCAGCAGAAACAGCAGCAGCAGAAACAGCAGCAGCAGAAGCAGCAGCAGCAGAAGCAGCAGCAGCAGCAGCACAAGCAGCACAACGAAGAATTTAACACCCACCGTCAGTTGCCGCATTGCAGCAATGAGACTAACAGCAGCAGCAACCAAAGCAGCAGCAGCAGCAGCAGCAGCAGCACCACGCCTCCATACATCCGCATTACCAACAGCAGCAACAGCAGCAGCAGCAGCAGCAGCAGCAGCAGCAGCACCTCTAGGAGGCCTATCAACGGCGCCTCTGCAGCAGCTGCTGCCCCACAGCAGAAATGGCCGGCAGCAGCGCGAGGTCCGCTGCAGTTCGCCCGACGGGTTTATACACACACCAACCCCACCCATCCTGCTGCTGCTGCTGCTGCTGCTGCTGCTGCTGTTGTTGTTGTTGTTCTTGCTGCTGTTGTTGTTGCTGTTCAGATGGATGGGGCTGCTGCTGCTGCTGCTGCTGCTGCTGCTAAGGTTATGCTGCTTCCAACGTTGCAGCACTTCGCCGTAGAGCAGCGGCCGCAGAATATGAGCTCCGTTGCTGCTGTTGCTGCTGCTGCTGCTGCTGCTGCTGCTGCTGTCTTCAGGGCAGGGGTCCTGCAGTTGTATGTTGAAGTCTAACAGCGATACTTTCTGTCGCTGCTTCATCATCTGCTGCTGCTGCTGCTGCAGCTGCTGCTGCAGCTGCTGCTGCAGCTGCTGCTGTTGCTGCGGGGTGTGGCAGTATGCTGCAAGCATCGCGGTTGTAGCAGCAGCTACAACACGACGGTGCTGAGCTGAAGGAGCTGCTGCTGCTGCTGCTCCTGCTGTTGCTGCTGCTGTTGCTGCTGCTGTTGCTGCTGCTGTTGCTGCTGCTGCTCTCACGCTGCTCTGCAGCAACAGGGGAGATAATACAGAGAAGCTCGATGGCCCTACGGAGCGCCAAGACTTGTGAGGTGTATGTACACCCGGAACAACAGCTCCTGCTGCACTTGCTGCAGCTGCTGCTGCTGCTGCTGCTGCTGTTCCTGTTGCTGCTGCTGCTGCTGCTGGCGTTGCCTCCCTTGCTGCTGCTGCTGCTGCTGTCGCTGTGCATCCCGAGACAGGAGGAACTTCATGGGATAAAGGCGAAGCTTCTTTATTGTCTGCTGCTGCTGCTGCTGCTGTGCTGGTGTGCTGCTGCTGCTGCCTGCGTTCTGCTGCTGCCTGCAGCAGTGCAGCAGCAACAGCTGGGTGTACCCCACGACAGAGTGGCTGCTGCTGCAGCAGCAGCAAACCCTCAACTGGCAGCTGCAGCAAAGAAGAATGAAGATAAAGAGACAGGGGCTCACACCCCGTTGCCCACAAGGGGCGCTCGATAATCAGTGCAAATCTGCTGCTGCTGCTGCTGCTGCTGCTGCTGTTGCTGTTGCTGCTGCTGCTGGAGCCAGGCCGCAGCGTAACGATGGGTGCGCCGGTGCTGCAGCAGCAGCTGATGCCACTGCTTCCACCCGAACGTATGCACTCGTCATATTGCTGCTGCTGTTGCTGCTGCTGCTGCTGCTGTTGCTGCTGCTGCTGTTGCTGCTGCTGCTGCTGCTGCTGCCTGCAGGAGCTGGGATGGTGCTTCACAGCCTGCAGCCTTAAGACGACGCAGCAGAGAAAACTGGCAGCGAGCTGCTGCAGCAAAGTGACGATGGTGGGGTTAAGGTCTTGCTGCAGCAGCACGCTGCTGCAGTCCTGCTGCTGCAGCAGCGCTACAGCAGCAGCTGCAGCAGCTGTGTGTGGCAGCAGCACAGGAGATAATACATGCAGCAGCAGCAGCCCCAATGCCTCAAGAGTAAGGCCTAGGCTGCTGCCTGACAGCTGCAGCATTTCGTCTCTAAACTGCAGCGTCAACTCCTTATCATCAGCAGCAGCAGCAGCAGCACATGCATGCGGTTGCTGCTGCTGCTGCTGCTGTTGCTGCTGCTGCTGCTGCTGCGTAGGGTGCTCTGGGCGAAAAAGCTTCCGTCCCGATCTTGCTGTTGCTGTTGCTGCTGCTGCTGCTGCAGCAGCAGAGTATGGACTCACCCCCACAAGGCATCCCGCCGTTGCTGCAGCAGCAGCACAAACGCCGCTGTGTGCCCTATTGCTTCTTGGCGTGGATGCAGCAGCAGCAGCAGCAGCAGCAGCAGCTGCTGCTGCTGCTGCTGCTGCTGAAGCTGCTGCTGATGCTGTAGCTGAACGACCCCGCCTGGCCAGCCGCGCTGCTGCTGCTGCTGCTGCTGCTGTTTTTCTAAGAGATTTCGAAGGAGTGCGGGCAGCTTCTGTATCAGCTGCTGTTGTCGTTGCTGTTATTGCTGCTGCTGCTGCTGTGTCTGCTGCTGCAGCAGCAGCAGCAGCTGCTGTTGCTGCTGCTGCTGCTGTGTCTTGGGTTTCTGCAGTTGGCAGTCTACGGTGCAGCGCTGCCTCGAAGTCTTCTTCTCCGTACACTTCCAAGACAGCTTGCTGCTGCTGCTGCTGTTGCTGCTGCTGCTGCTGCTCCTGCTGCTGTTGCTGCTGCTGTTTGCGGCTTGTTTGCTGCTGCTGCAAGAGCAGGAGCAGCTGCTGCTGTTGCTGCTGCTGCTGCTGCTGCTGCGGCTGCTGCTGTTTGTCTGTGCCGTATATGGCGGCTTGGTGCTGCATAACAGCAGCTGCTGCAGCAGCAGCTTCTCCTTGAATTTCAACAGATAGGCGCGAGGTGCAGCACATGCTGCAGCAGATAGCTGTCAGTGCAGGCAGCACAGCAGCAGCAGCAGCAGCAGCAGCAGCAGAAGAAGAAGAAGGAGAAGGAGAAGGAGAAGGAGAAATAGAAGGTATCCACTCTGACAGGGGCCGGAGAAGCGGTTCACGTAGCCGCTGCTGCTGCTGTTGCTGCTGCTGCTGCTGTTGCTGCTGCTGCTGTTGCTGCTGCTGCTGCTGCTGCTGCTGCTCGAAGCCTGATGGTGCAGTGCTATTTGCTGCTGCTCCTCCGCTAATATCGTTGCAGGTGCAGACAAACCAGGATTGAACAAACTCTCCCTGTCCCTGCTGTTGCTGCTGCTGCTGCTGCTGCTGGTGTTGCTGCTGCTGCTGCTGCTGCTGCTGCGGCTGCCACGCTTCTCCTGTCCAGGCCTTGAGCCACATAAGGATCCGAGCGACGGGAGCTGCCAGCCGCTGCAGCAGCACAGCATCCTCAACAGTTGCTGCTGCAACTGCCTGTTGTCGCTTGCATGCAGCAGCAGCAGCAGCAGCACCAGCAGCAGCAGCTGCTGCTGCTGCTGCAGGCAGCAAGTGCCGCTGTGTTGCTGAAGAGCTCGTGCGTTGTGGCACCTGCTGCAGCGGCAGCAGCGGCCAGCCCTGCAGCAGCAGCACGGAGGGGCCCAGCAGCAGCAGCAGCTGCTGCTGCCACTCCTCACTCCTCCTCTCCAGCAGCCAACGCTCTCCCCACCACTCCTGTAGAAATCGGAATCGATGCTGCTGCTGCTGCTGCTGCTGCTGTGATGCTGCTGCTGCTGCTGCTGCTGTTGCTGCTGCTGCTGTTGCTGCTGCTGCTTCTCCTTCAGAAGAGCACCTCGCTGGAGTGGAGGCCTGAGCTGCATCCTGCTGGGCCTGGCGATCTTGCTGCTGCTGCTGCTGCTGTTGCTGCTGCTGCTGCTGCTGCTGCGAGAGGCAGCTGCTGGAGAGCTGCGCTGCCCTGCCTGAGGCGACGGCTATACACCACTGCAGCCACTGCTGCTGCCGCAGCAGCTGCAGCAGCGAAGGATATGCTTTGCTGCTTGAGTTGCATGCAAACGAATAGGATGAGGTGCCAGCGCACAGCTGCTGCTGCTGCTGCTGCTGCTGCTGCTGTTGCTGTTGCTGCTGCAGATGCAGCAGCAAACGCAGGGCTTGGCTTTTGCTGCTGCAGTCCCAGAAGAAAACAGCTGCTGCAGCATCGTCTGTCTGCTGTGTTTCAGCAGCAGCAGCAGCAGCAGCAGCAGCGCTTTCAGCAGCTAACGGGAATTCGGCCACTGCTGCACTTGCTGCTGCTGCTGCTTCTGCTGCTGCTGCTTCTGCTGCTGCTTCTGCTTGTTGTCTTGCTGCTGCTGCTGCCGCTGCTGCTGCTGCTGCTGCTGCTGTAAGGGCATGCACAAGGGGCCTAGGAAACACTCTGCAGATGGAGAGACACTGGAGATCAGCAGAGGCGACTAGGAAGCTGCTGCTGCTGCCTGCTGCTGCCTGCTGCTGCTGCTGCCACGCTGTAAGGCAGAGGCCTCCGTGGCCGAAGCCGCACTCCTGTTGCTGCTGCTGCTGCTGCTGCTGCTGCTGCTGCTGCTGCTGCTGCTTCTCCTTCTGCTGCTGCTGCTCGAGGCGTTGCTCGTGCTGGTTCTGTTGCTGCTGCTGCTGCTGCTTTTCCTGTTGCCCTCCCCGTTGCTGCTGTTGGGTCAGTTCCCGCTGCTGCTGCAGCTGCTGCTGCTGCTGCTGCAGCTGCTGCTGCTGCTGCTGCTGCTGCGTCGACAGCGACAGCAGGTGAGAAGAGAGCTGCAGCAGCAGCAAAGAGCAGCGGGAAGGAACGGCCCCCAGCCTTCGCTCGATGTGTCTGTGCTGCTGTCGCACTGCAGCAGCAGGGCAGCAGCAAAACGGCAGCAGCAGCAGCAGCAGCCTGCTTCTTACAATCCTCAGGGCCGACCCCACTTGGCTCCACCCCCCATAGAAAGCAGCAGCAGCAGCGCAGGTGCTGCTGCTGCCTGCTGCAGCCCGGCGAGAAGCTGCAGCAAGCTGTGCTGCAGCAGCAGTACCAGCAGCACCAGCAGTATCACCAGCACCAGCAGCATCACCAGCAGCAGCAGCAGCAGCACCTGCTGCTGCTGCTGCTGCTGCTGCTGCTGCTGGTGCTGCTGCTGCTGCTGTCAGCTCTAAATGTAGTATTGTAGCTTCAAGATCAGCAAGACAGTCAACACAACAATTTGCAGCTCGACGCAGCAGCAAGACATCGGTCGATCCTGCTGCTGCTGCCACTGCTGCAGCTGCTGCCAGCAACCGCAGCAGCAGCAGCTGCTGCTGCTCCTCCTGCTGCTGCTCCTGCTCTTGGACCTGCTTCTGCTGCTGCTGCTGCTGCTGCTGTTGTTGCTGAAGCAGCAGCTTAGAGCACGCTTGTAGGAGCAGCTGCTGCAGCACGGCGCCCGGCTGCGTCAGTGCAGCAGCAGCAGCAGCAGCAGCAGCAGCAGCACTCGTAGCAGCTTCAGCCCAAGCGCACAGGGCATGAAGCACAGCCAGGGTGCAGTAGCAGCACGAGTAGCAGCAGCTGCTTCTGCTACTGCTGCTGTTGCTGCTGCTGCTGTTGCTGCTGCTGCTGCGCTGATATTGGATTGAGACGAGCTCCCCTTCAGCCCTGTGCTTTCGACTGCTGCTGCTTCCTGTGGTTTGCTGCTGCTGATTCCGTTGCTGCTGCTGCTGCTGCTGTTGCTGCTGCTGCTGCTGCTGCTGCTGCTGCAGGCGCAAGCAGTGACAAAGGGCAAGGAGGATCCTGCACTGCTGCTTCGTAGGCGGCCTCTCCGCCCTCAGCCTCTCCACAGCAAAGCCACACAGCTTCATCACATTCTCTCTGAGCTGCTGCTGCTGCTGCTGTTGCTGCTGCTGCTGCTCCTCCTGCTGCTGCTGCTGCTGCTGCTGTTGCTGCTGCTGTTGCTGCTGCTGTTGCTGCTGCTGTTGCTGCTGCTTGTTGCGACACTGAATCAGCGACAGAGTCCACACGGCCAAGAAGGTTTCGTCACTGGCTTCTGCCAACCCCTTCAACTCGAGCTGCTGCTGCTGCTGCTGCTGCTGCTGCTGCTGTTGCTGCTGCTGTTGCATGCACTTCAGGTGTAACTGCAGCTGCAGCAGATCTTTCATAACAGCAGCAGGAGGCGGCAGCAGACAGCTGAGGCCTTGGAGGTGTGGGGCCCCCACTTGCAGCCCCGTAGCCCTGAGCCAGTTCCTAGCAGCAGCTGCCTCACACCCTGCTGCTGCTGCTGCTGTTGCTGCTGCTGTTGCTGTTGCTGCTGCTGCTGGATGCGGTTCTCTTGCTGCAGCAGGCAGCGCTGCGCTTGACGGAGTTTGGTCTGCTGCTGCACCTCTTCCTGCTGCAGCAGGAGTTCTGCTGCAAGTGGAGAGTTGCATGCGGCTGGAGTCGCTGCTGCTGCTGTTGCTGCTGCAGCTGCGGCTGCTGCTGCGGCTGCCACCGGGACGCCGTTTGCTGCAGCAGGAGCTGCTGCTCCATGAACTGCAGCAGCTGCTGCACGCTGCTGCTGCTGCAGCAAGAAAGGATAGCCAGGTGGCTCTGTCTCTTACTGGCATAAGCTCTTCCCAAGCGCTGCCAGTCTCCTGCTGCTGCTGCTGCTGCTGCTGCTGCTGTTGCTGTTCCTGCTGCTGCTGCTGCTGCTCAGCCGTGGATCTGCTGCTGCTGCGAAGTTCTCTCCAAGCAGCAAGGCAGCATTTGAGCAAGCACAGCAGCAGCACGAGCTGCTGCTGCTGCTGCTGCAGCTGCAGGTGGCACTGTGGAGGGGTGTGTGACGGATGCCACAGCTGCAGCTGCTTCATTGCCCCTGCTGCTGCTGCTGCTTCTGCTGCTTCTGCTGCTTCTGCTTCTGCTGCTCTTGTTTCTGCTGCTGCTCCTTCTGTTGCTGCTGCTGCTGCTGCTGCTATCTTAGCAGACGCAGCAGAAGCCGTTGTCTGCAGCAGCGGCTCCTCAGCTGTCAGGTAGTGTGTCTGTTCCCAGCTGAAGAAATGCGGCTGCAGCGGTTGCTGCTGCTGCTGCTGCTGCTGTTGCTGCTGCTGCTGCTGATGCACTTCAAGCTGCGCTGCAGCAGCATCGAGGGCCGGGTATCCTTGCTGCAGCAGCAGCTGCAGCAGGGCCATAGCCAGCCGCAGCGCAGGCAGCAGAGCATAGGAGGAG
>CAJFCZ010000283.1:10000-12500 GCA_904066245.1 Eimeria sp. OTU-Y
CTGCTGCTGCTGCTGCTGCTTCTGCTGCTGCTGTGGGTCCTGTTGCTGCTGCTGCTGGTGGTGCTGATGCTGCTGGTGCTGCTGCTGCTGCCGCTGCACGGCCTGCTGCTGCTACTGCAGCGCAACAGCTCAGAAGCTGCTGCTGCAGCAGACCTGCATTGCTGCCAGCCCCGCTGAGAGGCACTGGGGAAACATCCGACGATGCAGCAGCAGCAGCAGCAGCAGCAGCAGCAGCAGCAGCAGTTCCGTGTTCATGGGCCATGAGCAGCGCATCAGGGGTGAGCCCTTGCTGCTGCTGCTGCTGCTGCTGCAGCTGCTGCTGCTGCTGCTGCTGCTGCTGCAGGGCCAGCAGCAAGGATGCAAATGCTTCACGGGCCGCTTGCTTCGCCTGCTGCGTCCTCCGTGCTGCAGCAACCCACCAGCATGAGCAGCAGCAAACCTGCTGCTGCTGCTGCTCCTGTATCAGCTCCTCCTGCTGCTGCTGCAGATGCAGCGGACGTGCTGCTGCCCTCCAATTTGAAAGACTTCCAGCAGCAGCAGCAGCAGCTGCTGCTGCTGCTGCAGTTGCTGCTGTTGTTGCTGCTGCGCAGGATTGCTGGTGTCTGTGTCCATAGTCATTGAGCGTAATCCACGGCTTGCAGCAGCAGCAGCTGCTGCTGCTACTTCTGCTGCCGGAGACAGCAGCAGCAGCAGCAGCAGCAGCAGCAGCGGCGCCCTGGATTTCTCTAGAAGCAGCCCAAGCTGGAGCTGCAGCGTGAACGTCTGCTGCAGCATCAGCAGCAATGCTCGTGCAGCAGCTGTTGCTGCTGCTGCTGCAGCTCCTGCTGTTGGTGTTGTCTTTGCTGCTGCTGTTGCAGTTGCTGCTGCTGCAGCTGCTGCTGCAGCTGCTGCTGCTGCTGCTGCAGCAGCTGTTGCTGCTTTGTGGCCAGCCAAAAAGCAGAGCTGAGGACAGCGCGGAGCCAACTGAGGCCCGCAGCCACAGCAGCAGGGCACGCTGCTGCTGCTGCTGCTGCTGCTGCTGCTGCTGTTCTTCACGAAGCATTTCATGGAAAACTGCAGAAGTAGAAACGCCACTCTCTATGGACATATAATCTGCTGCTGCTGTTGCTGCTGCTGCTGCTGCTGTTGTTGTTGCTGCTGCTGCTGCTGCTGCAAACGGGCTTGCTGCACTACGTGAGCGTTCCCCACCAAGGCCGCTGCTGACTGGGAAGCGGAAGGGAGCAGCAGCAGCTGCAGCAGCAGCAGCAGCAGGTGCAGCAGGAGGCAGCTGCTGGCAGTGCGTCTGTGGCTGCTGGGGCAGCAGCAGCAGCAGGCGGTCTGCTGCAGCAGCAGCAGCCTCAAGCCAGGAGATGCAAAGGGGGCCCAGGCAGTGGATCTGCTGCAGCAGCAGCAGCAAGACAGCTCGATTCCAGGCGCAGCCGCCAGGTGCAGCAGCAGCAGCAGAAGTCTCGCATGCGCCGCAGAGGCAGTCCTGCTGCTGCTGCTGCTGCTGCTGCTCCTGGTCCTGCTGTTGCTGTTGCTGTTGTTGCTGCTGCTGCTGCTGCAGCTGAGTAGGAGAGCGCAACTCAGCTAGCTGCTCGGAGCAGCGGCGTTGGTGCTGCTGCTGCTGCTGCTGCTGCTGCAGCGCTGCACACCGCTGCCACACGAATGCAGCAACACGGGAGAAGCAGCAGCAGAAGTGCGCCATAGATGCCGTGGCCTCCGTGCAAATCCACTGCAGCAGCTGCTGCAGCACAACCTGCTGCTGCTGCTGCTGCTGCTGCTGCTGCTGCTGTTGCTGCTGTTGCTGTTGCTGCAGGCTGAAGTGCAGGCGCGTCTGCAGCGTGTTGCTGCTGCAGCTGCTGCTGCAGTTGCTGCTGCTGCGCAGAGCCTGCATGCGATCCTGTGCATCAGCAACAAAGGCAGCAGCAGCAGCATAGAGGCGCTGGTGCTGCTGCTGCTGCAGAGCAGCACCCAGCAGCAGCATCGGCAGCATCCTATCGATATATTTCTCTGCTGCTGCTGCTGCTGCTGCTTGCTGCAGCCGCTCCTCCACTAGCAGCTGCTGCAGCACTTGCCAGTCAAAGCACAGCAGGCGGCACAGCCACATGCGGGACTCAGAGTCTTGCTCCTGCTGCTGCTGCTGCTGTTGCTCCTGCTGCTGCTGCTGCTGCTGCTGCTGCTGTTGCTGCTGCTGCTGCTTCTGGCTGGCGCATGCAGCAGCAGCAGCCGAGGCATCCTGCGCAGCGTTGCTCGACAGGCGCTGCAGCACCTGTACGGGGGCACCCCATAGGGGCCACTTCGCTGCAGCTGCTGCTGCGGCTGCTACCGTTGCTGCTGCTGCTGCTGCTGCTGCTGCTGCTGTTGCTGCTGTTGCTGTTGCTGACGCTGATGCTGTTTCTGCTGCGTCTTGAGGAGAGGCTGCTGCTGGGCCGCCGCCTGCAGCTGCAGGAGAACTGCAGCAGCTCGAGTTCGTGTTGCTGCTGCTGCTGCTGCTGCTGCTGCATCGGTTGTGGTACCT
>CAJFCZ010000284.1:0-17031 GCA_904066245.1 Eimeria sp. OTU-Y
GTTCACAGGAGTTTGGTAATCCTAGCTTTTTGTTTTTTTTTGCAGTCTACACGGCCTCGGTTGCCCCGGCCCTGTTGCTCTGCTAGAACCCCTCCTTGCAGCTATCAATGCCGGCACACCGTCCACCGCCCGTGCATGTACCGCTGAGCGGATGCCTATGTGCACAGTTACTCGTGTGCGAATAATATCTAATCTTTTTGTTTACTGAGGTTTTGAAATGGAGGGTGCACAAGAGCAAAATGCGCCATCTTCGCTGGTAGTGGACGAGTCCTGGGTCGACAGGGCGGTCTCCGCACTCTACCCGGGAGGTGACTTTCCTCACCCCGAAGAAGAGGCAGAAAGAATGAAGTGAGTTTTTAATGACTCTAAATCTAAGCTGCTAAGCTCCAGTAGGGGCCCCATAGGCCCCTACTACCATGGCCCACCCTACTGCACCTTTCTGCTGTGTGCCTCTAAGCAAGTGGACAATCTTGATGCGTCCCCGTCCCGAGTGACTACCTCACTATATAATAACACATGTATTTCTTAATATGTGTCCCCATATCCTTCACGCGCGCCATGGTGTCATTTAAATTGCAAGTAGTCATGCAATCGTCCAGGATCTACCAATCAACATAAAGTCATGTTCTTGTTTGCGAATGCGGAGCATATGCACGTAAATGCAAATCACTCCAATGAGTTGATCAGAAATTTGGGTACAAATGCGTTTACATAGAACGTACGCAGCGCACGCGCGTATGCTGAATGAGGACAATACCGCATGTTGCCTCGGAACACGAACATGACTTCATAAAAACTGATTTGCTTCCAGCTGCATGATGGCGTGAGGTGTCTGTTTGGGAAACCGTGCAGAAGAGAGACCTAGCTACCTCTTAACTGACCCTGTTGATCTAAGTATCTCTCTGTCTCGCAGTAAAGAGTCTGCGTTTTCGTCATCCAAGCGGGAGCATATTGCATTTTCCTGTCTCTCACTTGCACATGACTACATGCACGAAAATCGCCAACTTTACCAGCAACTGGCCAAGGAGAAGTCCCCTCAACACGTAAGCATCATAGAGGCCTAATTGACGAATTTGAAAACCTGGTTCCCCTCAAATAACTCAATCTATAAATGTTCGGGCGCTCCAATGTTTCCTTTGAGGAACCGTTTTGCGTCTGTGTCTGCAAGTGCATTTGCGTACTATAACAAGCGAGAAATCCTTCAGGTGCTGGTTGTAAAGCACAAATTACCTGTGCCGCCAAACGAAGAGGCAACGAACGAAAGCAGAGACAGCAGGCGAAGATTCCCTGTGTGATGTTTTAGGGCATGCGAGAAGACGACGTGTTGGTAGCTGTGCTGCATCAGATGTGGGCGGGCTGCTACAACAACGCCATATCTCTTCCAAAACCTGCCTCAGTCATAGCTCTGTCTTCTCAGGAGGGTGGGGACCTCCTCGAGGTCCACGAAATCCCCGAAAGGTTTTCCATGCCAACTCTGCAGCTTCTGGACCAATCAATACGTCGTTTTGCGGTAATCGGAACCCTAAACCCTATAGTCGCACCCGTCCTCACAGTCCAATTCGAAAATCTTAGCCCTAAGGGCAGCTTGAGAATGGCATAAGCAGAAGGTTTAGAGCATTCTGTCTTCCCGCCAGGTGCCTTATTGCAGTTCACTCCTTGTTGTTGAATGCACCGG
This sequence comes from Eimeria sp. OTU-Y, assembly GCA_904066245.1. Lineage (NCBI taxonomy): Eukaryota > Apicomplexa > Conoidasida > Eucoccidiorida > Eimeriidae > Eimeria > Eimeria sp. OTU-Y. The sequence goes on from CAJFCZ010000284.1 coordinate 1,676, forward strand.
TTGTTCTACAGGAGGCGGACTTCCCCGATGCAAGTGACCTTCCTACGACCAGTAACGCTGTCACAGTCATAGTAGCTGCTTGTCTTGTAGTCGTTCTCGAGCTGATAATGGTCATTGTGCGGTACCTTTCAAAGAGATCTCAAAAGGCGTCACAGGAGGCCCCTCGGGCTTTGGACGCTACCCAGAATGTGTCTCGAAACGAAGCGTCTACACAGAGTTCACCGCATTACGGGGGCCCCGCAAAGGAGTCGAAGGCGGCGGAGGTGCCAGAGCGGATGAGCTGTATACAAAGGGCTGGAGGCTCGCGTAGGGCCAGCATAGCGGAACTCCCAAAAGGGCCTCCAAGAGGAGCACCTTAGAGATCCTCTTGAAAGCTCGCCATGCGGCCCAGCAATACAAGCATCCACCAGCCAGGCGGAGCAGCAGTTGCTTGTTTCTTCGCACTACCAGGCGCATTAAAAAGAAGAGGGAGAGTCGAGTGCGGCGAATGCTGAGTGAACAGAAGTTGCCTAGTTCAAGAAGCAGCAAGGAGGATCGGGCTCAGCGAGCATTCCAAAAACGGGAAATGACGGTTACCCTTGCTGTAATAACAATGCTAGAAGTAGTTGACACCAAACCGGGCGGTCTTTGAAAGGGAGCAGCTACATGTTTAACAAGCCGCTTGCTGGTAAGGGACATATGTCCCCCAATATCGTTCTACCCCTGTGTATTTTGTCCCGTCTTCAACGATTTGAAGGCTGCCGATAATAAGGCATTGCAAGCGGCCAGCTTACCCTGCTGACAGCCCCTCTGCTATGTATACTCTTTTCGCATGACATTTGAGCCACGGCGGTGCAATTTTCGCAGCTCCCCTGTGACACCCTTCTCTGCTGTTCATCCTCTCCTGTAGCCCTAGGTACTCTGGACAGAGAGTATCAACCTGGTAGGAAGCCGCTAGTTAAAGTCAAACTGCACTTGATAGACGCTCACAGAGGAAGCCTTCAGTGAGTAAAAATGCATGCAGGAAGTATGTTCTTTCGCGGCCTGCGGGCCGCTACAATAATCAAATCCTCAGTACTCGCTGTGGAGTAGTACCTCACCGCAGCCACAGCAGCAGCAAAGACAGCACCAACAAGCTGCAAGGCCTACCTAAGCAAGCCAACAGCAGAACATAGCGACAGCAAAATGAAAGCAATGAGGCGAGCCGAGGTGAGCCTGAAGCCTTCAGAGGAAGGGGAAGGCAAATATAGACGGAGAATAAAACCTCCCTACTGCATCAATGACAAGACAGGTTTTGCAAAAGCGAAGTTGCGATAAAGATCTCGTGAAGGACCTAATCCAGCGCATTAATGGTGCAGCTGCTGTACAATCGCTGCCTTGTTACTGAAATGAGGACTAAGGGGAAATCAGCAATGCGCCGGGAGCCTTAGGGGTTGAAGTGGGATTCCAAGTAGCTTGGTTTCCACAACTAGCAGAGTAGCTCCAGTAGATAGGTAGCAGAACACAAGTGGGAGGCGCCTCGTGTTGGAGCAGCCATGGCACCAGCACCAACAACACTGGAAGCAGCAGCAAATGCAGCATGCTCCCAATTCCCCCTATTGGGGGTCCCTTTTTGCTTGTGCGAGATCAACCTCCTTAGCCAGGGCGAGGAGCCTGTTGATTTCGGAATGCAATTTTATTCCCTCCTTCGTGTTTTGTAGCATTTTCTGCGGCCAGTCCGGGTCAAGGGCGCTGCAGCCAAGGGACCAGTCCTTGTCGAGAACGTAAACCGCAAACGGGCCTTCTTTCTCTACCCGCGCACCGCGTATCAGCGAGGCCACTTCTGCTGCTGGGTAGGTGTCTCGACTGAGCTGACCCATATCCCGGAGTCTCTCCAACCGCTTTCTTAGTCTCTCAGCACGAACAGGAGTGGGCGGTCTCTCCGCTACTGTTGCTGCTCCTTCTGGTGCGGGATCGACCTCTGCCCCAGGCTGCTGTAGCGGGAAGGGAGTTCGGCGAGAATGATGCAACAGTTGTGGGGTCAGGGCACTGTGCATGCTGTTAGCTGAGGGAACGTCAGATGTCACGTTCGTGCTGTTACTGCTGAAATCCGTTGGGCTAGTTTCGCAGTCTTCCAGCTTGGTTCGTGCTAATGCTGCTGCTGCCGCCGTTGCTGCTGCTGCTGCAGCTGCTAGTGGTATAGCATGGGAACTTCGTGTTTCCCAACGTGCTTGCTGCTGTTCCAGGTGTGGCTGTTGCAGTTGCTGGTCCTGACTCGCTGCAGTGCAAATATGCAGCAAAGAAGACTGAGAGTTCTTCCGCAGCAGCATGGCCCGGCGAGAAGCCTCAGCTGCCTGCTGCCCTGCGGGAGACCGACGACCAGCCGGCGTTCCCTCTTGCGGCCAAGCTGAACAGACACCTGCAGGACTGGGGGGCCTCGAATTCCCTGTGGAAAACTCTACACCCCCATAAGAAGCCTCACAGTTCCCACGCGGCAACCGAAAGTCTTCGCCAGGGGCTTCCGGGTCCTTAGCAGCAGTCGCTCTTACTAAGGCCGCTTTAGTAGCTAAGCACCCGGAGACCTCCCGGATGCAGCAAGTGCAGCCGCTTTTCCGCTCCTGTTGTCCCTGCACCTGCTGGAGCCCAAGCGCAGCAACAAAGGGGTCAGAGGGTGGCGGAGCCTTACCGCCGCAGGACGGCCGGGCCGCCACTGCTGTGGCTGCTGCAGCTGCGGCCCCTGCTGCGCTCGCCGCAGCAGCTTCGGCTTCTGCTGAGAGGTGAACTCCAAAGAATGCTCGTTGCACTTCGACAGTCTGCTTTGCCGGTGGCGCGTGCCGCTGCTGTTCGTCTTGCAACAGCAGCAGCTGTTGCTGCAGCTGATAATGCACGCTAGGTACGGAACAGCGTAACTGCAGTCTCGCAGGGGACTGTGATCTAGATGTGGCGTATGTCCCAGTTTGCGAGCCCTGGGGAGCCGACGCTTGTAATCGCGGCAGCAGAAGCTGATGCTGTTTCTGCTCCTGCTGATGACGCACGTCACATGAGGGGAGCTGCTGCAGCATGCGGCTGGCCTGTATTCCTGCGGGCGGCAAAGGAGAAACGGACGATTCCAGTAGCGGCTGCTGGATCTTTCGTTGCCCCGGCTGTAACGCGTACAGCATATGCTGGAAAATCTGCTGTTCTTGAGTGCGCTGTTGTTGCTTCTGTTGTAGAGAGGACGTACTTGGGCTAGGAAGCACCGGAACATTGTACTGCCGGTCTTGCTGCTCTTCATGGTACAGGATGGCCTCCTTCTGGTGTTGCTCCTGTTTAGGTTGTCGCTGCCTTCTTAGTGCCAACAAGGAGCATCCAGGGGGCCCTGTGGCCAGCAGGGAGCTAACGCTTTGAGTGACAGAGGCGACCAGGGATTCGGCTGAAGGAGCAATTGTTTCCGCTGCAGTTGAGGCAGCAGCCCCTACCACTGTTGCAGCCAGCTCAATAGCAGCGGCAGCACCAACCGCATCATTACGAGGGCCACCGGAGGCTCCTGAGTGACTGCCGTCGGGGTTACCCGGTGGCAGCCGAGGCGTATGGGGCTTACCTTTAAAGCGGGGCGTTGGGGACGGCTCAAGCCGCCGTGGCTGTACTCGCTGGTCTTGCTGCTGCGAGGGCGAGCGAACATTTGCCTGCCGCTCGGTACGCATCGTATCCAGCGTTTGCTTCTCAAGTTTCTGACGACAGTCCAGTTGCTGCCGATGCATCACTCGAGAAGTCTGAACGTTATCATCTTTGGCAGAAGCTGCCTGCGTGGCAACAGTACCACCGGCCCGGACAACAGAAGCAATCGCAGAAGAGGCATCCACGATAACTCCTCTGGTTGTTGTTTGAGATTGTGCACCTCGTCCTACGGACGAGCGGTTGTTTGGGTATGTGTTGCGCTGGTCGGCGTCCTTCTCACTTTCACCTGCAAAAAAGCGAGGAACCGAGGAACCGCAGCTCCCTTGCGCTGCGTCGAAGTCCCCACCCAGCAGAGGCAAAGTTGGTAGCTGGAAATCGTCTAGCTGCCTGCGCTGCTGCGGTTGCTGTTGGTTACAATGCGTGTCAGTTATTGAGGTCCCTGGTCTCGAGGCTGCAGAGGGCTCCACGATTCTGCTGGCGAGACGCGACGGAGCCCCACTGAGCACGGCCACGCTTGTTGATGCCACTGTTGCCTGTGCTGCTGGCGCTGCTGCGTGTGCAGCTGCTGTTGATTGTGGTGGTAATGGAGGCACCGCCGAAGCTACCGATGTTCCTGAAGCTACGGGAGAAAGACGACGGCCTCCTGTGCCTCGCATTTGCTCCCTCTGCTGCTGGTCCTGCAGCGCTGGCTGTTGCTGCTTCTGTGGCACTGGCTGCAGATTGTCCTGTGGCGCCGACTGCTGCTGCATCCTGGATTGCTCCTGCTGCTGCTGCTGCTGCTGCTGTATTTCCAGTCGCCCGTTAGGATCCTTCTTGTGTACTGGGGTGTCAAGTAAGTTGGGGCCTTCCCATTCGTCTGTGGCGTCAGCTGCAGCCCCGGTGCGACTGACCGGTCCTGCTGAAGTCCCTGGAGTCCCTGATTTTCCTTCTGCTGCAGGCTTTTCAGGCGCCATTGCTGCTTCCGCCGCCTGTGACCGAGTAGGTCTTCCCGTTAACAACCCCGAAAGGGGTACCTCCATGGTTGCCCTTGCAGCAAGACTAGTAGCATCTCCTCCGGAACATTGATCTGCAGTAGCAGCATCTCCACCAGCAGCGCATACAGCAGCAGCTGCCCGTGTTGTATCAGACAACGGCGCAGCCAGGGAGGTGTCTGTCACTGCAGCTGTATTGGCAGTGCCGCAACGGTTGCCTGCTGAAACATTCCTTCCCGGGACTGGAGCTGCTGCAACGCAACCACCTTCCCTTGGAGAATTGGTGATAATGTAGTGAGACCTTGGCCTGCTGTTGCTGCAGAGCATTGAGGGCTCCAACAACCCGGCGGATTTAAGGGAACTGTGGCCTGAAGTCGTGCATCCTGAAGGGGATAACGGCCGCGGTTTTGAGCGGCCACTGTTGCAGCTTCTGCTACCCTCGCTGCTGCTGACACTGCTGCTGCGGCTGCTACTGTTGCTGGAGCCGCTGATGTGACCAGGTGTGCCGAGCGCCGAAGCATTGGGGCCTACAGAAGTACCTGAATTCTTGCTGCTGAGACCTTTGCTGCTTCCGCTGCTACCCCACCCAGTGTATGGTGTGGAGAGACCAGCGGTATCGAGTTGTCCCATCAGCAGTATCAGCTCACTTTCCTGACGCTCGGTCTGCTGCTGGAGTTGTTGTTGCTGTTTGTACGTTTGCTGCTGTGACTGATGCTCTTGCTTTTGCATTAGCTGTTGGAGCCTTCTGTGTTGCAGCTGTAGTCGTTCCTGCAGCTGTAGTTTTTGCTGGGACTGAAGACGAGTGTGTTCTGGAAGCCGTGCTCCATTAGGGTTTGACTGCTGTTGATAGGGCTGCTCTAGTGGCTGGTGCTGTTGTGGTTGAGGCTTGTTTGGTTTTTGGCACCTGCAGCGGCAGCGCAGAGCCGGCGGCAGAATCGTGTGAACTTTCGAAAATCTTCGTTTTGTGTGGAATGCTACAGTACTCACCTGAGCCATCTAAGGATGGGAAGGCATCTGCCCTCGAGGCACTGCCGTCGTTGTCCTGTTGGAGTGGCATTCGCTGCCGCAGGCAATGCCGCTGCAGGAAGATGGCATGGAAGTTGTGCTGTTCGAGTGGATGCAGCTCCTGGATTTACAACAACAGAGCTGCAAGACCTGGGCATTCCAACTTCAGGTGGGCTTACAAACATTGCTGGGAGCCTTGCTGGGGTAGCTTTAGTTGAGGCTCCTGATGCGTTCGTTTTGGTTAAGCGTGCCACGAACTACCGCGCTAGTTCTTGCTGCTTTCGATCTTATTCCCAGCAGGGTTGGTGCGGAGGCCGAAGTGATCTGTCCAGGGGTCTGACTGGGAGTTGGAACATGGCAGAGCTATAAAAATGGCTGTCTTTGTTGCTGCAGGTGCACGTGCTGTAGGTGAAAACAGATCTAATGCTTAGGTGTTTGTTGTTCGTTCGTAGTTGCGAAGAGCCTGTAATCGGGTCTGAGGACCTCAAGGGAAGCACGTATGAGATGCAGAGACACCTGGTACAACGCCGAAGTGCAGCGTTTGGCCTAATCTCTCCGCTCGCCTGAGCTCAACGGTGGAGAGTAGGCGACGAGCCAGGCCGAAGGATCGTGGTGAGGGTTTGCAGGAAAACTCCCCTCGGTAGATATTTTTGAAATCCTTTCAAATTTGAGAACTGCCTTTGGGACAAAAGGCGATTTATCGGTCGCGCCGCCACGTTGGTGACACGCGTGGTCTCCCTACCCACCAGCCGGGCGGTTCTGCGAAAGTAGGAGGGACTCGGCTGAGTTACTCAGCAAGGAATTGCTTCACAAAGTCCAAAAGACAGAAATCCAAAGGAAAAATTTTAAAAGGCCAACAAGAACATATCTGGTGCTAGACTAGTGGGTTGTCCACCGCTGCCGACGGGAGCCACCGCGACAGCCAAGTGACCCACGTGCTACAGCGACAAAAGGGAAGCCAAAAAGTTTCAAAAGACAGTGTATTACTGCTCTCTTATTGTCATAGAGCCTAAGTCACTTTTTTAATTGCTGGATTGCATCTGAACTTTGCTAGTGATGCTCGTCAATGCACCGTTTGCGTGAGCGACCCCACTGCCAGGGTTGAGGCCCACAATCTTGCACGTCCCTCCCCTTTGCTTCATGCACCAACTCCTCTTGCTCTCCGTATTTCATGGGCTGCTCAGAAAGGCATTCTAAGGCTCGTGCCCAGTAGCGACCAGCCATAGAGAAGCCGCCGCTGGGACTTCGCAGTCTTTCTCTATTCCCGAAGCTGTTGCATACTCCCGTGCCGCCTCACGGCGGCAGATGGCAATACGGCGGAATCCAAAGCAGAAGGAAAGTAACTGGATGAAGTTGTTGCTTTAACAACAACTGCCAAGCATGAGCAAACAACGTGCGCAGAAGCCAGACTAGCAGCAGCCACTAGCAGGAAAATATTCAAACATTCCTGCAGTGGTGCGGCCGCTCGAGCGCCTCCACTCCCCTGAAACCCCACTTCTCTCGCCTTTTGGCTGAGTAATTCCACTGGTACACCTTTTGGGGTACGCAGAAGGCTAATTGTGCAGGCTCGCACGCACGTACACGGACATACATGCTTAAACACCATTCATGTTCCATTTCGTTTGTGCGATTTGTTCAAACTGTGATTGTCCGCGTAAGTGTGTATATACAGATGATCCTATGTGATGTCATGCTAATGTATGCACGCATCTGATCACTTCGTGTGCGCATGCAGGTGCGTACGCGCACACAGCCGTGTTCTTTGCGTGGTCGTATGCTTTCGGCATGAATCGGCATTACCGTTCTGGCGCTTGTATGCTCGTGTTAAAATGCACATCCAGAAGTAGAGCCCCAGTATGCAAAGACCTGACTTTGCGCTAAGTACACGGGAATGTTTGGCAGGTACTTATTTATGCGTGCAAGCATACAATTCATCGATCACAAAGTGGACAGGTTTATCAAGGAAGTAAGCGATCTGTTCACGCTTTGACCCTCTCTGCTATTGGTTTCTAGGTGAAGAAACATGATACGGGGTACTGAGAGACATCTGCATATGTTTCCTGTTTGCAAAAGCCTGGGGTCATCGAACCTCTGGTTGGCAACCCAGGGGTTCTTAAACCTAGCGATGTTATTGAAAGCTTGAAAGTCTTGCCCATCTGCTACGGCGCTTGCCAAGCGATGCAGAGAGATGTCCTAAGTTGCTGCTGCGGTAAGCTTCACTGCCTAGTGTGCACACACAACGAAGCGCAGGCCCACCAATATGCCCCGCAACGTGGCGGGAGTCCTGACGTGTCCTGACGTGTGTGCTTCCAGGCCAACAGAACGTCCGTGTGTGTCCTCGGTTATACCAGCATGCCCGGACGTAGGCCTGGCTAAACGGGCTTGTCACCAGCTGCCAAACCCTTCCGGTACAACTGGCCGTGAAGATATCCTCCCAGCAATCACTGCCGCAGCAACAGCAGCTAAAGCAACCAAATGTGGCCCCACAGCCTCAACAACCACTGCTTTAGGACGCGTGCACCCTGAAGACCTCCAATGTGTCTATAATCCGCGACAAACGAGCCGGAGACAGACGGATAAGTGAAGGAATGTGTGCCTTGGCTTCGTCAGGGGTGCGCGGTAAAAGATTGACCAACAAGGCCAGCTCAAACTGCTGCAGGTCCCCTTCTCGCTCAAGATGCCTGCAGACCCAGCAGCAGCAGCAGCAGCATTTCAGCAACAAAGTGTCAGCCGCACCCAACGAAGAAAATGCATGCATACTCATGCCGCCGCCTGCACTAAAAGCAGCAGCAGCAACTGCAGCAGCCGCAGTGGAGTGGCAACAGAAACAGCAGCAGCTGAAGCTACTGAGAATCGGTTGCTCTTGTACTTGCGAATCTCCACGACAGCCGTCCTGACAGTCATCTTCCCAAAGCGGGAAGAATACTCGTAAGAAGCTTTTATTAGGCTGGGGACACAACCAAAACCAGGGGAAACAAAAAAAGCGTACAATTCATGCGCTGTGCGGTTTCCGCTGCCACCGCCTACGCAACGTTACTTGAGCATTATGGTACATTATAGAGTCAGAGATTCTTGAAGGAACAACAGCATCCTATGTTTACGCTGCTGCTGTCGTTGCAACCTACGGCTGGAAATGCTGACACTAGAGTCTGCGGCAGATGATAGCCTGCCTGGTTCCTCTCTCGATTAAGAATTGCCTCAAACCGCTTGTGTGAAAATAAAAACTTGTTTCTGAAGCTGTATGCATGCCAGAATTATTGTAGGGTTCATAAAAGCTCCAACGGAAAACTGCACTCACTTGTGCGCTTCCGCCGGGCGAGAGACGGACAGGCGGAGTTGGTCCCCAAGAATAAGCTGAAGTTCGCACAAATTAAGGCACTTTGCATTCTTGAACTCTGCGAAAAAAAAAAAAAACACTAGACCTGAAAACAGGATGCGCCTTCTGCTGCAAAAGCCTGCAGGCGTCTGCGTGGAGTCCTATGTCGTGGGTACTGCTGCGAGTAAACCCGTTGGCTACAGGAAGTGGAACTTCATTAATAGATTACCTGGGCCCAAATCACCCGCTAGGGAGTCCTGCAATGGAGAATCCATCTTCGCTAGACGAAGTCCAAGAACACCATCCAGAGCTCATGGAGGTTGTAGGGCTCGGCGCTACATTAGGCCTGATGGCCGAGCAGCCATTTGAGTACAATAATAGGGGCTACTGCAGAGTAAGAGCGAATAAACACCGCTCTTATAAGGTGTTTTGGCCCGCGTTGCAGGAAAGTCTTTGTAGAGTCCTGCAGGAAGATTAGCTGCCACGAACGCAATCCCGTAACCAATTTAGAGGGAAGAAATGTAGTCCCCGAATAGAATTAAAAACACTTATCTAAAGATAAAACAACTTCCGAACTCTTTCTGCAATCCTGAAGGCTATTGGATCTTTTCATCTCCTCCCTCCTCAAACTGAGTCATCCAGCCCCAACGACGGCCACCATGTAGGTGTATAATTGGCCTTTTAATACTAGGCATAGGGTGTTTTGTAGATAGTCAGCTAATCTAGCGCTTTTATAGCGAAACAAATGCGTTGCTACTGCTCAGCACTCCTTTGAGCAGGAGGTTCCCCAGGGGAAATTCAACTATCATTTTCCCGTATGTGAATATATACGCGTTCGGGTAGCTTGAGGGCAAGAGTAGCTTTTGATGTCATTAAAAGCAACGTTTTTGTTATGAGGCTCATCTCTAGTCAGTGAGCGTTTCTTTACTCTTCTAGCAGGCCAAAATATGTTCCGTAGGCGTGGCGTGACAATGTTAAGCGTCTACCTGTAGAACGCACAGACCTAAGGCAGCGCATGCTACCCTACTTGCAGACAGGAGACTAGCTACGTAGAGCCAAGCAACTCCTTCCTACCGGTATGCAACTTTCGTGCATTGAGCAACTAGGCTTGGTCGTCCTTGCATTTTAATCTACCTCGCAGCACGGCTTGCGGCAATGTGCGTTGCAGTGCATTTCAGGCCGCCTCATATGGGACAGGCCAGAGTCCCTTGGGCCAGTAACCGAAGGGGCGTGATGCAGGAAGGGAGATCAGCTCATTTTTAGGATGATTTTATCGACTCTTATATTATCAACTCTTATCTTACATGTTTTGGTTCAGAAGCAGGTTAAGATGTTTACTTTATATCGAGGATCTCCGTTACATTTAGCAACACAGCAGGGTTCAGCATATTAATATTCCACGGACATTAGGGGTTGGAATGCCAGACATTCCCAGAAAGCGATTAGAAGCAGTGGTCAAGAGCATCCAACGACTCAGGCAACAAGAAACTCCGGAAGAAGCACACACCACCCCTGCTCCTTTTGCAATAAGCAAAGTCATATTATTGAGGATTAAAGGCGCACGTACAGGGGTAAGGAGTTGGAGTACCAGGATTTCAAGCAGTGCAGCGAGGGGAACAAACGGAACGCAACACCGCTCACGCACACTGCAGCGTAGCGACAGGGCCGGAAGAGGTTATTGCCGTCCCTGCAGGCCCTTGCGGAGTCAGATCTGTGTTTATTGGTGTTCGAACTAATGCACAAGAGGTTCTAGAGCTACTACACACCAGACGCTACATGGTTGTGGAATCGGAAACCACGCAAAAAAGTGCAGTCTAATTGTATATTCGCTGGCGAAGCTCCGGCGAATACACTTGACGGCTGGCAGGCCGAGGCAATAATAGGCAAAATTCTCTGGTTCACATGTAACTTTAGATATGAAATGGGCCATACTACTATGAAAATGGGCTTATACAGGATTCATACGTTGGAACTTAGCTCTACGCATGCTGTTGTTGCCGCAATGTGGAGCGGACAAACCCCTCCCTGGAAACACAATCGGCGTCTGTACGCCAGCGAACGAACAGATAGTACGCGTGCCAGCTTTCCCAGTGGTACACATCCTCTACGGTAAGGAAAGCGGAAAAATATCCCAAGGAGAGCGATGTGAAGATGCGTCTGCGCAGTGCAAATGAACTGCAGGAAACGACGGGAAAATGCATGCGCTCCTTCGTGAGTCTTCCGAAGACCTTCGGGACGAATCAATCCAGCTGGCATTCGAGGAACAGAAGAACTGGGCACTTTTGAAGGAAGAGTTCCAATGCATACCAAATAACGAAGAGCTACTAGCAAGGCAACCATCCACGCCCCATGCACTGCATGGAACTCATTCCCAGATCAGCTCTACAGTTTGTTCCAAGGAACCCGAGACCCCCATATCCTAAGGATGAAATCTGCCGGCAAGCAGGCGAACTGCTATGAAAAGGCAAGGTTCAGCCGTCAACTAGTGCGTTTGGGAACGGTCCAGTGTTGGCGAGGCGAAGGGACTGAAGACGGTAAATTTGGGCCCACTTCAATCCCCTGAGAAGTATCAAGAAACATGGGGGTTCGGTAAGCAGAACCAGCTCCTTGTCGGCTTTTTTCATGGCTTATCAGTATATTTATCGTGACTTCACCGAGGCATTTCTGCACTTCCAAATGCATCCCGACGGCACAACACTGCGTTCCCTACCCGCGCCTGCAAGTAGGAGGAGTACGCGTGCACGCCTGTTGGGCTGGTGAATGCACCTGAAGAACTGCAGTGACAGGCCAATCAAGATTTAGTTGCACCAATAAATGGGAGATGGAGAGTAGTTTACATGCACGATGTGTTTGTGTTCAGCCACAATGTGCACGAGCAGTTGCATCTCCTGTGACACGCTTTGCAACTCCAGCACTAGAACCAGTGCTTCTTCAAAGCACAGGAGACCGGTTTCCATGAAAACGATTAGTGTCCCGGGGCCCCGTGTCTGTGAAGAAGGACAGCAAGATTAAAACAAGATTCCGGGTAGGTACAGGTGATTGGGACGTGGCTGCTACTATTGTACAATCCGACGGACCTTCAGAAGTTCCTCTATCTCGCATCTTACTATCACTACTTGACTCCTGGATGTGCGCACATTGCCCTCGTTCTATGGAGTCTAAGAAATACGAATAGCTTGTTTTGTGACGGCCCTTGGCATCTTCCATAGTCGAGTTCCCTGGTTCCGAGAGGCCAGAGCAGACGCTAGTAACAGGAGTTGGGCAGGTATCCCCTCGCCAGGCCGGTGACCCGAAAATGCACCGAACAATTTCCTCCTACGAACATTATTTACTGAGAGAGCGCAAAGTATCAAGTGTGTGGATAGGAGCTCTACGAGGCTGGGTGGGGAGATAAAAAGCGTCGGCATTATACAGCAGGCACTTCACCGTTCAGTGCGATAATCAATCCCTGGCACACGTGGCGAAGAGTTTTCAAGACTAAGATAGTGAAGCAGTGGTCACGTTGTTTTTCCCTCTAAAGCGGCCCAACTTCTTGGTGAAGTATTCCAAGGGTGTCCCCAATGCGGCCCCTGAGATACCCTTTCCTTGATCAGTAGGTCAGGCATAGCACAGCGTTTTGCACCAACTCGTGTATGCGACGATTCCCGTTCCTGTCGTAAGTGCGTTCCTCATATTCCTTAAGTACCCACGCAGCTGTGATTCTTGCTAAGCTCAATAACGAAAGGTGGGTCAAGCAAAACAGCGTCGGCGGTGATCTCCTATGCTGTTATACGAAGCACCAATGCAGTGAGCTTTCACTACAACCACGGCAACAACGCTAATCTAATAGTTCGTCGTGCTGGTTGTGTCCCTTTGGTATCGCCAGCGGCGTCGGTGACAACGCTGGCAGCAGTACAAGCTAAACTCCCCACCAGTAACAAGGAGGTATTGAAAGGCACAAACAGGGATGGATGTATACGGAGGGGGGAACAAATGTGGAGACGAGAGCTGCAGAGGCTGGAGGAAGCACTGAAATATGCGAGCCCGCTACTTTTTGGAGGGGCACCAAATGCGTGTTGGCCCCCCTTATCAGTCCACCTTAGCCCTCACCTGGCAACAATGCGTGCAGGGATGAACTCAGTTTGTGAGATATCGCTGGAGGAACGTGCAGCATGATCTGAGCAAACTCAGTGCACGCGCTCCTATTTGCGGAGCAGGCAAGCTACCAAGGGGCAAGTAATCCCTTAACAACGGCCTACCACCCTCCTGCATTCAGCAATGGGGTTTGGTCATGGTTGCATACTAGCCTGCCTTGCAGAGTAGCTTCCAATAGCGTGCGTTGCAACCCACCTCAATTCGTCCCATGTCTCACTGGTACCAGGCGTGTAGGCCCGTGTGACTAGGGTGCCTGGGGCAAGATGGGAGATCAACTGCTTTGGAGAAACTTTGATAGTTCTCATCTTACGGTCATGAGCCCACGGTTGTCCTTTCATGAGATCAAGGGCCCTCGTTACAAGGCTGGCGGTCAATAGATGCAGCGTCGCAGCCTAGTCTGTCCAACTCCCGTTGATGAACTTTTGCTTGACCTTTTACAGCCCAGTCTGCGCTCACGTAAGAATGCTAGCCAATTGTGAAAAGCTAGTTGTGCTTGCATGAAGGGCTGGCGTGCATCGCTAGTTGCGCTGCAACTCATCTCGATTGGGCTCTACTTTCGTAGCCCCTGGCTGCGGGCTACTGTTCCAAGGGTGCCTGGGTTCAAGGGGATTCTTGTTCTAAGTCTCGTGGCCTTATTGCAGCTCAAAACCATCCTTCAACGCGTTTTGGGGCTCTCCTTACACTTGTTGGCTGCGCAGACCGGGGCAGATGCCAGCAGTAAACCTCTCCCCTAAAGCAGGACTGCTTTCCGCACAGTTGTTGTTAACGTTGGTGCTTCAATGTATATAATTTTGAAGGCACTGCACTGCGGAGATTGATCAAGGGCTGCCCTGTCGGAAGGTGATTACAGGAGTTCGTCCATTCTGTAAATAGTCATTGGCCTTACAAAGGTCTTACAAAGGGCTTCGCGTGTTGCAATGGAGCCAGGGTACTTCGGATGAGAGTGTGAAAAAGACTCCTAAGAAACAATAAACCTCGCATATATCCCCAAAAAGGGCCCCCTGTGCGCCGAAGGGCCGCCACCTTCCTTAGCTGCGGATGGTGCGGAATGGGTCAGCCCGATGCGGGTTGCAATGCACCTTTGCGCAAGTAGTGCTGCAACGCAGACTAAAATGCCATCACAACCGGGCCCCCTTTGCTTGAGCGCAGTAACACTGTAGATACTCCTTGCGGGAGAACCTCGCAGTCTATAGTCAGGCTGCAGGTATCTAGAGATTAGGTACCAACGCCGCAATGGGCACGCTACAACTGTTACACCACGTCCTCCAGAATGGAAGACAATTGAGTCCATCATCGTCAACAAAATCGTACGGTGTAGTTTTATGTCACATCTGAGCCGTTCAGGAGTAGAACGACCACACGTCGCATTGAGCAGTACACTCACGAACAAGCGGAAGCACCGGAGCAATAGAAGCCACGCAGCACTCTACTGAAGAAAGCATTTAAGGGATTCCATGTATTTTTCCGAACCAAGTTATGGCAGTAGTGGCAATGTATTCGACGGAATTAAATGAAAGAGCAGTGAGGAAGGCTCGGAACTGCGGCTAATGAGACCTGACAGCATAGTAGATCATAGGGGTCCTGCGTCGGGGCTGTGGGGCCTTCATCTCCCCACGCAGGGTATGAGTGGGCATACATCCTGCTAATACGGATGTTCACAACGAGCGTTTCGCGACAGAAGCATCACCTTTTGGTGACATTACTGAGACGAAAGGGTCGTATAGAGAAGTAGTGGGACTGGATGCTACAACAAGGGCTCAAGAACTACGGTTACCTGCTGCACGGTCTAATCTAAAGTGGGAAAAGCCCTTCTTTCACTAAGTGTGAAGGCAATCACCCTACCCAAGGCTGGCATTCCATGGAACCTTAACATTGAAGTGATCTAGGGTCCTTCTCCCTTTCAGGTGGGCATTTGTCGCAGACGATATTTCGCGCCTAGTAAGGGTTACACGTGAACAGAAATAGATAGTGCACATGCTTGGGGCGTCATTTACAAGGTCTTACCCTGTATTTTTGTTGTTGTGGAGATCATACTTGGGTGTGAGCGAGTCTCTGTGCAGAGTGATGTGCCCGCGCCCCCGTTGGCTCGAATGAATTGACCTTTAGTTGCCCTTCTGCTTCATCTGTACTAAATGGCCACGCCGGTCTATCTTGCTGCTGCTCGCTGATTGCGTAGGTGTGAAGTTACGAGTGCGAATGACCGTTGGCTTGGTGATGGTGTCTCCAGTTCTGAGCGATATGTGAAAGATGCTCGTTATTTCCCTCTGTTTTGGACGTACGAGCTGTTTGAGAGTCTCGGAGGTTCTTGGGAAGGG
>CAJFCZ010000285.1:0-17027 GCA_904066245.1 Eimeria sp. OTU-Y
CTTTTTAAGGACTCCCCATAAATATCCTCAAAGCTCCAGTCATCTCTCCCCCTGCACAATGGGAATTGATCACGGCCTGCCCTGTTGTAAGAAGAAGACCAATCGCCAGAATCCTAGTGGAGCTGAAACAAGCTATATTTCTGCTCACCATGCGGAAAACGCTTTTCCACGAAAGGTGATTCACGAGGGGCACCTCCGCATATTCCCACCAACCAGATACGATGGATGCCGATGGATGCAGAGGCAGGGGAGGAGTACCTTGTTGCCTTGGAGTTGTACCACCGTCTGCAAAGTGCATCCGAAGAAATACAACTGATATTGGTATTTATTTTATTAGCAAGAGATATACGGATGATAGGTACTCATAAAGAACCGTTCCAAGTTTCTGAAACAAATCAGGAACACACCACTACCGTTAAAGTCTTCAAATATGCGCTGGAATGTAGGTTTCTCCTCCGGTCTACAACTGAAAAAGCGGAGGCAGAACTGAGAAGCCTTAAGCAGCAGAAGCTTTCGATAGAACGCTACATCGAGAAGTATCAGTTACTAGTGAACAGAAGTCCCATGTTGGGCGCGGAGGGTCTATATAATTGTTTTATATCCAGGACATCCTCCTGACAGAGGCAGTCGGCAACGGACTGGGCCGCAGAGAGGGGACCAACGGGAGAAAGGGATGAAGCCATTGGTATGATGAGGTGCGTTCGCATAAAAGAGAGACGAAACACGGCTTCCGCAGCTCTAGCAGAAAGGAAGAAAACGCGTATGGAAATGACCCAGATTCAGAGCGTATGGATGTTGGGGCTCTGAATACGGCACCCACAAGCGAAGGGATTAAAGTGGGCGTGCCACAACAGCCAGCGAATTCGGCACCCGGAAAGCCTGGAAGACATGCGAATAGGTTTATGTGCTCCATTTGCAATAAGCAAGGTCATGCAATTCAGTGTTGTATATACATGGAAAAGACGGTAAAGAGCTGCGTATGCAGCATTCATAGCATCGCCAGCAAAGGAACAAACAAACCCGTTACGGAAATACCCGGGCCCCTATGCTACATGTGGCACAGTGGCCGAAAGAGATGATTGCCTAAACCGCCGGTCGTTTTCTAGATGACGCTGTGATTATTCACTGTCGCATTAATGGTCAGGAGTTGCTAGAGCTACTTCATATCCCTTGAGATATGGACCTGATATCGGAAGCCACCGCACGGAGGTGCAGCCTAAATGATAAATCTTCGACACAATATATTCTCCTACGCTACGCTTTGTTGAAGGCAGGCAGGACACCAAAGTCGGCAAAATGCAAAATGCTGGGAGTACATTGTGAGCATAAGAGTGAAATTTGTCATATCATTATGTTATGGGACTTCTACATTGGACCAGTTCACTAGGATATAATTCTAGGGATGCAGGGGGTTACGGTGGAGGTCGCACGTTTGCCGCCCTAGGAACGCCATCGAGGTCTATGTGCCAGGAAACGATGAAATAGCGCATCCTTCAACATTTTTACTGGCATTTCCATGACCTACAGTCAGAGGAAAGGAAGTAGCACGCCAAGGAGAAAGGAGCCAGTACGCGTCTGTGCAGTGCAGGGGCACTGTACGGAACCATGTCGTCTTCAGTCTTGCGAAGACAGCTAGATTTGACTGTTCGGTCCAATTAACAACAGAAGAACAGCAGGATTTGTCTCATTTGAAGGAAAAGTTCTCAAGTATACTAAATAACAAAGAGGTAAGAGATACAATAGCGGTGCCTGGAAGCGCCATTGTCAACAACAACTGCTTTGTGCCAGCCTGTCTTGCTGTTAGAATGTCAATAGCACTTTCTATTCACCCTCCCCCCTCTCAGATGGGGTGAGGTTCCTTGCAGTTCCCCATCCCGATGAACCATGCGGTGCTCTCTAATGTAACGAGAATCCTCGAACGTGCCCAAGGGCCGTCGTTAGCTGCAATGGAGCCAGAAGGCTTGAGGCAAGAGTCCCCTAGAAGCCGCCTATCTACTTTCCCAGTTCCCAGGCTTCCTACACGAAGTAGCCCAGGGCCAGGAGTTTCGAAAGAGGAGCCCGCCTGAGGTCCTGAGAGGAGCTTGCAGCCATTAGGTGTTGAACACAGCCGCATACTTCAAGCACAACCAAGTCTGGTTCGCTACATACACTATCGCTGTAGACAGCTGTTGAATACTTCTACTTGATCGCACGATTTCCACCTACACAAAGCGATTGATCGTGCGCATGGCTATCCTTGGCTAACTTCGGGCAGAGTGCCAGAGTCAAGGCTGCACTTGCGGCAAAGCCTTCCGAGACCTCCTTCTGTGTCTAAATGTTGAAAGGAACCGTCGCATTCTGCACGAAGGATAATAAAATTGGAAATAAATGGATGCGTATTTGGATTAGTACAATTAGACTAGCAGCTCAGCATCGGAGGTGGCTTTAACGGCGACCTCTGCCCTCGCGCATGTCCGAAGGTAACCTGATGCGCAGACCCTCTACTAACGCCAAAGGTTTGCGGGTGGCTATTATGACCTCAGCAATCTTGTTCCAGTGGGGCATTTGGTGCTTCTTTATTGAGTGCGGCATATACTGGAGCACAAATGGTTCTGTCTGTGCATGCTGCACTGTATGTATCCCAGCGATGCCGGCACGCAGCCGCATGCTGCACCTTCTGTATACTTTTAAGGGACAACTTGCCTTCATGCGGCAGCATTCCTCCTAGCACAACGAGCCGCAAATACTCAAGAGAGGCTTCATTACGGTACTCGAACACCTGCAGCAGCCCCAGCCGCAGCTACCGAGGCCAAGGACTCTTCTCCTGAGCCATCTTGGCTTGTTTTCCAGTCTTCAACACCTACGTGTATCCATTTTCTCTCCCAACAGCAGCAGACCACAGCAAGTTGCAGCACACCACAGTACAATCGCAGCACTGCGTTCACATCGGTGCTGCAGCTGCAGCAGAGGCAAACGTAGCAGCAGATTTGTAGTGAACAGCTGGAGTTCGCTGTTCCTACGCATGTCACCTGAGTGTGCCTGACTAGATGCAGATACCACATCTGTATGTGTCTGCTACACACAATCCCAAAAAGTTCCATTTAATCAAATATTAATCCCCGCAAACATATTCTAATCCATATATTTGGGGGTAAAAACCAGAATAATAGAACTGACTGACTCCCCCCCGGAGAGAGTTTGTAGTGAACAGCTGGACTTTGCTGTTACTACGTTACTACTACCTTACTACTATGTTACCGAGTGTGTGCCTGACTGGATGCAGATATCACATCTGTACGTATCTGCTGCACACAATCCCCCAAAAATTCCATTTATCTAACTATTAATTCCTCCAAACATATTATACTCCATATTATTAGGGAGAAAAATCAGAATAATAGAACTGAGTGACTACCCCGCGTAGAGAGTCTGAGCCAGTGCAACGGCGCCAGCTTCACTGACAGCGCTAGGCCTCGTGAGGGCGGACGAGCAGCCTTACAACATTTGACCCCTCTTCTATCTAAGAGTTCCAATATAACTTTGTTTATATTTCTAATTGTTTCCCTTCGAGGAACTATACATCTAAAGTTACCACATGCGCTCTATTGTAGTGGGCATGCACTACACTTGTGGCATTGTTCGGGGCTGGATGGTCCCTTGTGGTCCCAGCTCAACGCGCTGTGAGGAGATATTCCGCAGGGTAATTTTTCGCGGAAGTGTTCTTTTAGTGAGATTGGAGGCTCAAGCTTATCTGAAATCTGCAGTGTTGGCATGGCCCATGTTGAGCCGCTGTGTGGGCAGTCGCTACGAAGGCAGCGCATGAGGCAACCGCTAGTTCCTTCCCTTTTACGTGTTTACGAAAAGTCCCGTGAAAGCATGCTCGCAGCCTTGCCTTGGTGTACCTGAGCATCATGGGCTGTCAACTACGCCACGCAACGCTGCAGGGCTCTTGTTGGGGAGTGCTCCTGGAGTCCTTTTAGAGGGACACACCAGCATTGGCCCTCAGACTGCGGCTTTCAGTTGACGGCAGTGAACCGACACAAGTTGTGCTTCTCCTTAGCAGGCTATTCCACTGCGTGCAACCCCCCTCCAGTGGCACTTCGAACTCTGCAATTCGAATGGGGAGATGGCGGCAGCAACCCACTGCTCCCCGGAGAGAACGGCAATGGCTAACGAAGGCAACACGGCATCAGAAAGAATGGACTGGCACGGAGTTTACAGGGATCTGCTATTTAGACGAGGAGCCATCAACCCTCCGTGCACCCACCTCAAGTTCGATGAAGATGCAAAGACTGTCTTCCCTGATCGGCAGGTCTCCGACTTGGGGATAAGCGAGAAAGCAAATAGCTTAGATAATGGGCCTGAAGGAGATGAGATGTCAAAGGATCCCGCTTCTCTTGTCCAGGACTTTCTGAGCGGCTCCCCAGCCGTACGCTAACTGCATGCCTGACCGTTGAATAGCCTGTAGGAGGGAATACCCCATACAACACGCCACTCATGCCGATACTCTTTCGTTGTGCTTTTCACTGCTACGCAGGTGAGAAAGCGCGGCTGCAGGAACATATCGTGCATTTTTCGCGCTCTTGGGAGCGCGGTTGATGAGTTTCTTCTTTTCCTGCAAGGTGAGGGCCTCTGACGGACGCCCCAAAATGTCTCATCTTTTCACTTGAAGCATCTTGATGCAATGCAAGCTGCAATGGTGCCCCTTGTAGATTTGGCATGCGTAGGCGTTACCTGGGCTGAGCGCTGAGGACAACTAGCGGCGGGGTCCTGCTTGCCGTCTGTATTTCACCTAGTGTTGTGGGAAACTCTTCTCTTAATCTCTAATTAAGCTATGCATATTCCCCTGTGTGTGGCCATCCTCCTGCCTGCCCAATGGATGACATAGATTTAAAAATTGAAGGTGCAATGAGTGGTGAAGCGCAATAGTGAAGGACCGGGGGTACTGCCCTTATTGGTAAAACAGCCAAAGATCCGCGATGGCGACCCTTCAGTAGCGTTATGAAACAGTGCATATTTTTGTCTTCAGATTTTGAGGAGGGTGAAGATAATGAGGACGTTTTGGCTATCCTTTGCACCGAGCTCAAGAATTTCTTTGATGGCTCTCACAATGCCAGAAAGGGCCGCGATGAGTGCCCCCATGTTTGGACAGGAGGCCTGAGCATAATTTCAAGCCTCTTGCTCCGCATCATGCTTCATAGAGACAAGGAGCTTCAGACGGCTGCACTCCAGGCCTTTACAGCCCTCGTTTCAACCTGCAACCATGCAGAGCTGCTCAGAAGCAAAGCGGTGCACCAAGTTTTAAATCTCTGCGAAGATCAGCAGAGCACATCCCGCCAAACGGCTGCAGCAGTGATACCCACCCTGTTCCATTGCACACAACGCTGCTCGACGAACCTGGCAAACCAGCAACTGCACGGAACGTCAGAGGACTCCCGAGCTCTTGAGATGTTGGTGGAGCTGAAACAGAGGTTATTCACTTCCTACGTTGAGCTTTGTGGGGACAAGAGCTGTTCAGTGCAGCTCGCAGCTGGTCAGCAGCTGCCAGCATTTGTGGATTACGTTGCAGCGGAAGTGGAGACGCTGCAACAAGAATCTTCAACGCAGCAGGTTGCTGCTGGAACGACAGACAGAGGCTCGGCTGCTGCAGACGGAGCGATCGAAGAACTCGTGATTGCCGTGTACACGGCGACCCAAAAATTTACCCTGTCTCTTCACGTGAGCTTTTGAATACTATTTGGGAGAGGGACATGCGACTGAGCAACGGAAGATCATAGCCATATCCTGTTCACACCATGCTCGTGGCACTTCAACCGGTGTAATGCTTGTCGGACAACGAATGACTGCACATTCTGCGTGTAGAGCTCTACTGTGCACAGGAGAGCTGCAGGATGCAAGCAGTAGCAGCAATTGCTGCAATGGCTCGGCGGAACGCAGCGGCATTCAGGACAATAGGCAACAGCTTTTTTCCATTGCTTTGCGGTAAGACAAGTATCTAGGTTATCACTGCGCTGCAGAAATACAGAGTTTGACTGCTCCGCTCATTTTACACCCAACAGCTATTGGCCCTTTGCTGTGCGAGGGTGCCAGGTGATTCTTCTTGGCGGGTTCGAGCAACTGTATGCCTGGCACTGGAAGACCTGGCTCTTCTCTTGTGCGACTCGGCACCTCTTCCAGCTGCTGAAAGCACTGAAGTCAGCAAGACAGATGGAAAGATTTCTAGCATGACCACTTATCTATTCAAATTCCTTACTGATCCCTCCGTGAGTTCAAATGACTACAGCCAGTGTCCGAGTGTCCCTCAGTTGCCCAGCGGGCAATATGCGCTAGCATCATGTTATCATGCTGAATCTGGCCGTCAGGCGTACTCGTCGAGCCACCGGATGACATATTTCGTTGGCGGGCGCATCCCAATGCGTGTGCGCTGCAGCCAATGGTCAAGCTGGCGGCTCTACATCTTCTTCCACGAATAGCACAAGTATTTGAGTCCCCCAGTCGCTTTAGTCGATGTCCACGTCTCGGGCTTTCTGGCCTTTGTTTGCTTGAGTTCTACCTGCATAATTTATCGTGATGCATGTCTTCAATGCGTCAAGCTGCTGAGGCGGCGCCGATGCATACAGGGGCGTTACTACGGAAGGGTTTTGCCTTGCTTATGGTTGTATTCAGCACCTAGGCAACACTGCCTTTGTGGGCGACTCTTGGATGCTGGAGCTAAACCAGATAGCTGAAGACAGCCATGAAAATCAAGGCTTGCGACTCCCAGGTGCTTGTAGCCCCATTCCTGATGTTCACGCTTGCTCAAGATTTGTACGCCCTCTTCTGTCCACCTGAGGGACCTGTTAACGCCTACTCATTCACAAGGTATCCACGTCATGATTGGTTTTTCGGGTTTCCGCAGGCGCTTGCCTGGATGCAGCTCTCCGTCTCATCCCGCTTTCTACTGGTCCGCAGAGACGTGCATTCTTGGAACTAGCGATGGAGTTGGCTCGGTAGGTTTTGCCAGATTGCTCTATGGCGAGGCGAGTTGCAGGAGTGCATTGGTGAAGGGAAATCTAGATGTATTTGAGCCTCTCCCAATTTATTAGAATTCGCAGTATTCCCAGTCGTGCTGTCTTCTGCAGGAGAGGGAACTGGAAACTAAAAATATCTCTCCTGGGATCTATGGGTTCCCTGGCCTCTGACGATATCTCATTCGTCGTGAGTGCGAACTGCTGTAGGTGCTGGGCTCAGGGTTAGGGCGGATCTCCTGTCAAACACAGCATTCACCGCTGAGGCAGATGTTTTGCGCGTGGGTGCTAGCAGGCTCCCCTGATAATGAGCAGTGATTTTGTAGTTGACGAAGATGGAGAAGACTGTTGGCGTATTCAAGCGGCTCTAGCTCAACAGCTACCTGTGCTCCTACGAACGGTGGTGAGCACCTCTTACAGGGCAGCCGAACAGCAGTTTAGTCACACCTGTCGCCTGATACGAATCGGGCATTTAGTGTTTCCTGCGGTGTATTTGCGTTCATACGACTCCGTCTTCAGAAAAATGAAGACGAAAATTGGTGGGGACGCGTAGATGGCCTGCTCTTATCTCCAAGTAAGGATGGTACAGACCAGCTCTTTTAAATGCTCGCAGAAATGTGTTGGTGGTTGTGTGCCACCACCACCCGACACCCGAGCAGTCCTGTTTCTTCAAACAGCCAATCTCCCGCTGGTTGTAGTACTTTCAGACGGTATTAATTCATTTGCAGAAATTTCACTTGCACAATGTTGAATCACCAAGCTTTTTGGTGTTTGCAGCGTGGGCTGTCCGGCAGGAAGCCGGCTTCGCTCTTCGATCATTTGCGGAAGTAGGTTGCTTGGGAGTGGCAATATCTACGCAGTGTGGGGACGAGCTTCGCTCGTCCAGCGTGCGGTGCGGATCATGGACGAGGCTTGTGCCCTCCTCACATGTGTGCCTGAGTCATCTGCGGTAATCTGTGTGATAGGAGTATCACCAACACAAAGCAACGCAAAGCGCAGACTCTTTGTTTGAGCAACGGCTTGAACGAGCTCTACACCAGGTGGCGTCTTGCAAAAATGCCTTCATACGTCAAGACGTGGCATTTTATATACATGTAGGACCGACGGATAACAGCGCGCTTAGCTTGCCCCTCATTTCTCATTCTGCTGGGCACAAAGTGTCCCGGCGCCGCGATACGCTCAGCATCCACAATAATGCCCCACTTTTTGTTGCAGCAAATATGGGACTATCTTCCAAGCGAGCGACTTCAAGTCAAAGTCTTGCCGTTGTTGCGGAGCTTGTTGAACGACCCCGCGCCATGCTGCAGGTACGCGGGCAGGTGTGCGGTGTCGCATAGCTTCTGAATATCTCCAAGATGCATTCTCATTGCACAAGTAGTGCCGAATATTTGGTGGATCTAGCGAGTCCAATTGAGGTAATGCCCGGTTAGTGGAGAGCGTGTGCTACGTTGGTCTGACACAGGTTGGCCCTTGTCAAGCTTTTGGGCAGGTTGCTTAAGAAAGACGGGAGCAGTCAACCAGAGTTGGTGGTAAGCTACTTCTCATTTTTGCCACTTCTAAAGTCCCCGTGAGTTTCTCGTAGGTAGACGGAAGAAGAGCAGCCGGAACTCCGATTCTGCAATCCATGTTCTAACATGCAGGATGCCCTGAAGCAGATGATGGAGGCTTTGTTGTGTGATGAGTCACCTGGGGTACGAGAGGAAGCATTGGAGATTCAAGAAGTCTTGCAGTTTCGTGTCACTCCTCCTGTGAACTAGAACGGGAGATCATGCCTGGTGACGTGTTTCCAGGCGCAAAGGCACCCTCGTGCCTTTTCTCTTACTAACTGATTCCGTCAAGAAGGGCCAGCATCTCTTCTTCCCGCAGTATTCTGGTCTTGGTACTATCACCTGACCGCGTATGACGCTGCTGGCTGCTCAGAGGCACAGCTGATTTGCCACAGCGCTCCAACAGAAAACAAAAGACGACGCATCGAATATTTTAGCGCCTTCCAGCTCACACCACAAGCATGAGCTGAGAAGCATCAGTCGTAGGTCTTGATGTCTCTATCAGAAGATGGGCTTTTCACTGGACACATGAGCTGAAAAGCTTGTCCTGCAAGAACTTTTAATGCCGCCTCATTTTGATAAGGCTTAAGGCATTGATAAGCAAAAGTGGGCGCACTCGTTTTCGCTGTTTCGCAAACTGGGCGCTTCATACGTGATGTTTTTTTTGAGAACCCTTCGGATGATATGTTGGTTGCGTATGAGCGTAAAAGGCAGGGGGTTCACCTGGGTGCTCAGACGACCTACAGTAACACCTTCAGAGAGTAACCTCTTCGGCTTAGACTATTGCACCCGGCGTAGTAACTTCAAAGCAAGAGCTCCTCGCTTGCAGCAAATTGCTTCTCCTGGAAGATGGAGCAGACGACGTTAGTGTGTCGCATGCAGCAGTGTGCTGTCAGTATCGAGGCAGACGGGGGACTGACTGTCCTGAAATGGCTTTATTTTTCCCAGTATAGGTGGTCAAAAATAGTGGAACGCAATTATCTACATGATATGACGACTAGCGGGTCTGTAATTAGAATTCGGGCATGGAGTGCAAGCAAATATTGGTGATGGTAGCGGGCGCCCTTCAACGCTAGAGACAACGGGCCTCTACCGCCGCCGTCTCGAAGACAGCTCAGGACTTCCTACAAAAGTCCGTGCCTCCCGAAATTTATAATGCCTGCAGCGGGCAGCCCTCTGCTATTACTGCTCAGTATGGCTACTAGCGCGTATCTGGTAAAGTCGGTGCCTTGAACGCCCCTTCGGATCTACGTGCAGCGTAGCTCGAGAACATTACGAGAGGACTACCGCCAGTGGACGGTAATGCCCATGCACTGGTGGAGACCTAGCAGTCGACGGGGTAGTTATACCGTGGCGAGTGCAAAAAATGTTTCTTAGCAGTGGGTGCGCGCAACGATGCTTGTGTGAATGCTTGCTACTGGGAGCCAATAATGCTTATAAAAATCGCCAACGATGTTACTGTATGCACCGGGAAGGGGCTTGGGAAGGGTTGCATGCAGGTTTGTCCTTGCGCTACGTACTGTGCCAAAGGTTGCCAGAGCTCCGCACTAGTTGACTCGTAAGTGAAAGCCCTCGTCCTTATCCCAGGGTATATATGAGCTACAGTGGAGACGAAAAACTTAAAGAAACCTTTGCGAAGAGCACGTAGCCTCGCTTGCCGTCTAGGGGAGTACTGAGCACAGATGTATAAAGTCCGGCGTTGGCTTTTTGAGTAGCCAATACTTTTTATATGCATAGATGCACACGCCTGCAGTTGACAGCCGTCGTTACAAATGAGTTTTGTGCTGTACTGTGCACGATACTGCCTATATTTCGTCTTCTTCAGAACTGCAGTTATAAGGAGACATTTCTCTATCATGATTATGCTTCCCCCTGAGAAGAGCAATATGTTGTCAACTGAAAAGCATACGATTAAGCGACTCAGTAAGATATCTGTTCACACTAGTATATGACACGATGCCGAGAATGCGAAAGCACCTTCACAGCCCCTTACTACGTGTGGCGGGGAGATCCCTAAAAAGTTAGCATGCTAGATTAGTAATGCAGAATTTTTGCTGTTGTTTCCTGTGACCCCGTCTAACGCCTATACTTCACCACAATATGTAAACTGTGGGCGATGTTAACTGCAAACCCTTCATGAAGGCCGGTGTGCAGTGGCTACCACGCAGCACTCGCCGCAAGTTGTTAGCGCATCTTCAGCCGCATATTGCAAGTTACTGAGCAACAGGTTTTCTACAGGATATAGCACTACCAAGAACGCTGTCGCCAACATATCCAGCCCTCATGCTGGGCAGGGAAAGACTCTTGGCATGCGGGATGACCCTTTGAGCAATCCCCTTAGCACGGTTCGACGGAAGCTGGTACGCGCATTACTACTGACGGGCAGATAACTACTCCGGGCCAAGTGTTTAACAAGCGCCTCGTGTTAGTGCAAGCACCAAAACGGGGAATGATAACAATAGTGAGGTGGGTGCATGTTGCAGCAAAGAAGACTGATACTTGCAACTGGCCACTGCCTCTCCCCACTTGTCCCCGATATTTGTGCCGGTGTCGCTACGGCGCCTAGAGATTGCAGGGGAGGACAGCCGCCTTCATCCAGCTCTTTTTGGGGTATTTTTAGTTTGCTGTGGTCCACATCGGCCCTCCGATAAGACAGGGGATCCTCGCCACGCCAGGACGAAAGACGCCCGTACACTGGTGGTATTGCCTGGTCTATCTGAGATAGATCCATCTCCCAACTTAACCTGGGGGGCACCTATGGACTGGTACATACGGGATTATCAATTCTGTCCAGCGTTACTGCAGACAGCAAGAAGGTGCTTGATTATGTTTACATATTCGGGTGCCTTGCAGTGACTCGTTGCGGCAAGGTGCGTTGCAACCCTTCTTAGCTCGCCTCATCTTGCATTAAGCCCCAGACCCCTACCCCAGTGCGTTTACGGGTCCTGAGAGCAGGATGGAAGGCCAGCTGCTTTTTTGGAACCTTTTGCGCACTCTATTCTTGAACACTCCTGGCACCACTGCAGCTCACGACGATCCAAGAAGAAGGTCAAGGACCCTCGTTAGACGCGCTTCAGCACCTGGTGTTGCTTGCCCCTTCCTCACCTTTCCTTTCTCCTTTGCTTCTTGTTTTGGGGTGCTTGGGATTGACTGGGCGCAAGAAGGCCCATGTCCTTTTATGGTGTGGGAGACGTCCTTAGCCTGGTCTCTGGGAGGTTTCTACCCATATCTTTATTTGCCAGTGGACCCACCAAGCATTGCTAGGTACGTGTCTATCAGTTGTCTGCGTTCTTAGAGCAAGCAGAAAGTGTGGCTTGGCTGTGACTGCATATTAGTCTGCCTTGCAGGACTACCTGCGGCAAAGTGCGCTGCAGCCCGTCTCAGGCTGCCTCACCTCGCACTGGGCCTCGGCCCTTACGACGGTGCGCCCAGGGCGTATTGGGATGTATGAGGGGCCAGCGGCTTCTGAGGACCCTCTTTAGAGCTCTCGTTCTAAACGTTTTGACACTACTGAAGCTCAGGATGATCACAGAACAAAGTCAAGGACTGTCGTTACACTTATGAAACAGTACCCAAGATCAAGTCAAGACAGCCCTCTGCACAGGTTGAGAACTCGCCCTCTATACTAAGTATACACGAAACTAAAACGAATTAAACCATTCCATGTGTACAGTTGAGGCCGACTGCGAAAGCAACGTAAGACCCGCCGTTTCCCAACCTGTGTGAATGCTTCGGGGCGATGCCGCGTCGTAAACTCATTTTCAAAATGTTCTGGAAATATATAATATGCTAATGCAAGCGACCACCTATTTCATTTGTGTATTCAATGCAGCAGGTCTGCGTCTTGGAAGGCCTCCGCAGGTTCCGCATGCGAGCAGCTCGCGGGGCTGTGAGATGTCCCCCGGTGGTTTGAAGGCTAAGGCTTCCGCCCTCGATTTCTTTGGTTTTTCTTATCACGCACAAGGAGGAGAAGTTACGATTAATTGGGCCTTTATAAATTGAAAATAACAGAAAGAACTCTCCCTTTATTCCTCGATTTAAACCGCCGCAGCGGCAGGGCCTTCGCTCCAGGGTGATGCCTCCCCGAATCCCCTGCGCGGCTCTGTTCACTTCCCAGATCCGCGGGTGGCTGTAGTGTTCAGTTTTTTTCTATGGTGTTTATATCATCCGCGTATTTGCAGCCACTGTTTTAGGTGTTCCGTCCCCCGTGACACCCTGCGAAAGGGGGGAGGGGAGTTGTCACTTTGATTTCTGATGCAATTCTCCACCAAGGCGCCGCCCCAAGGGCGCGTATTGTCTGTCTCTGTCTCGCGGAGCAGAGCGAGTTCCTTGACTCCTGCGGATTCCCCAGCACGTAAATCTGAGGACAAGACGTTCCCAATGGTGGACCGGGTTTCCCCAATGCGGGCGGGGGAACTATGGTTGGTAGAAAATGCAAAAACTGCAAGAACTATGCGGAGGTTTCCGTACATGCTCAGAGGTGTCCCTCCAGGAGCCACACCCTCCGACGTTCGCAACTTCCTGTCCAAGATTGGCCAGGTCAAGGAAATGTATTTGCCTGTTCATCATCTTGAACGCACTCCCCGGTAAGCTTTCCTTCTTTTTCGATTATTTGCCCCTCCGAAGCCATTCTCTGGGTGTACAGTGGTCACACAGCTTTGGGCGACCCACAGATGCGGGGTAAGTTATGTAGGACGGAAGCGGAGCTGCTGGATGCAGCTCATGCTATTTTTTTTGCCTTTTTGCGTGTTTTGTATTTGTGCTTCAGATCATATTGTTTCTTTGATTATGAAAAAGAGGCAGATGGGGAGAGGGCGGTGAAGGAGCTGAATAATCAAATGCTCATGGGTTTTCGAGTGACAGTTCAGATGGCTAATAGCGATCCGAAGACCCCAGAACAAATGGTAAGTATATTAGCTTGTCGTTTGTAATTGAGTGTTTTCGGCCTCTTAATCCATTGTCCATGAATGCCTGCGAAACTTGCTTCAGTCTTCATTTTGTGGCTTCACTCATATGTGTGAAAATGCATCATCATCATTGCCGCTCATCTCTAATGTCCTGTTTTTTTGTTGCTCAGCGCGTTATTTACGAGAGAAAAGAAGAGGAATAGTAAGTAGCATATATTCACAGCACTAGCCTAACGAGGCTGCGACATGCACCTCAGTGTTGCGGTCAAGAGCAGTCAATACACGCCGGCGAACAAAATCAGAGAGGCAAACGAAACAAGCAGACCTATCTACGAACAGACACCTACAAGAAAAGGAATGCAGAAGAAAGCAGAGAAAAACAATACTGCAGACACAAGCACAACCTATGCTTTTGCACAATGCTAAATTGAACATTGAAAGCTTATTACTATTTCCAATAGAAGAACAGAACCACGCGAAAGTTACGTGAGTTTAGAATTTAAAGCTTCCATTGTTACCATTCCAATTCAAAAGAAACCAACTGAAAATTGAACAAGCACAGTAAGAAAATTAGTCGGAGGGGGAACCCACTCTCCGGTGGACAAACTGCATACCCGCTGTT
Organism: Eimeria sp. OTU-Y; assembly: GCA_904066245.1. Lineage (NCBI taxonomy): Eukaryota > Apicomplexa > Conoidasida > Eucoccidiorida > Eimeriidae > Eimeria > Eimeria sp. OTU-Y. Next base: position 14,063 of record CAJFCZ010000285.1, read on the forward strand.
ATTGGGAATTACAAGTAAAGTGAAGTATGGCTGGCGTCTGCGTATGAGGATGACGTGAAAGAGCTGCAGGAAGTGTCAGCCCCGCAGCCATGTCCTCTGCCCGGGTAGCGTCTCTGTTTCTGAACTAGACTTGCAAATCAAGCTGTGTTAGTTGCACAGCCCAGTTGGTGATCGAGCGAGCTGTCGTGCGTGGGAGACGTGCCTTAGTCGGGCGTATATGCGCTGTCGCGGCATCAAGGAGTGTTTTCGTCTTGAGCTCGCCTATAAAGTTGTATGTGAGCTGTTTGTATTTTTTCGTAGCGTTTTATGGACTTCATTTTTACCTTTTTTTCTCTGCAGCGAGCGCAAACGTTTCTACGACCGAAGCCCAGAACCGAGAAGGAGGTCACGTTCAACTCCCTCCGTCCTACGGCGGCGATTCAGAAGCCGAGAAAGATTCAGGAGCCCAGAAGACAGGTATTACCGAGCCCGCAGGCGACGCTACAGCTACAGCAGTAGCAGGAGCAGAGGCAGAAGCAGAAGTCGCAGCCGCAGCAGAAGCCTCAAGAGGAGAAGGAGATCCAGCGGTAGCAGTAGACGCCGCAAGATCGAGCACCGCAGCAGGCATAGGAGCAGGAGGGAGCGCAGCAACAGCCGCAGCCGCAGCAGCAGCCGCAGCAGCAGCACCGTCAGCCGCCACCACAACAGCACAAAGAAGCGTAGACACTCCCGAGGGGACCGGTCGCACCGAGACCGTAGCAGCAGCCTTGTGCCAGATAGAAGGAGGGGCAGGGACGCAAAATACTCAAGGGTCAGCAAGAGGAAGCGGCATAGAAGTGCCAGCTGGTCCCCAGACAGGCGCAGCAGCAGACACAAGCACAGCAGCCACAAGCACTCTAGCACCAAGTTGAAAAGACGGTCGAGCGACAGAAAGGATAAGAGACACATAAGCAGCAGACGAGGCAGGCGGAGCAGCAGACGTGAAAGTCGCGACAGTGAGGACAGCCGAAGGAAGAGTCTTAGCCGCAGTAGAAGCAGCAGCCGCAGCAGCCGCAGCAGCCGCAGCAGCAGCAGCAGCCGCAGCCGCTGCACCTCAGGTGGGAGAAAAGGGGAGGGTCGCCCATCAAAGCGGAAAGAGCCTGTGCCTGCTGCAGATAGACCTACAACAGGAGAAACGGTAGAAGAAGAAACAAAACCAAAAGGAGATGCTGGTGGCGAGACTGTGAACGGGGATGAAGCCAAAAATGTTCAAGAGATGAAAAAGGGAGAGGCGGGGCTCGCAGTGGAAAGCGGCAATGAGAGTGAGGGCAGCGGCGAAAGCGGTAGTAAAAGCGGCGATGAGAGCGGTAGCAGATGCAGCGGAAGCAGAAGCAGCAGCAGTGGGAGCGAACAAGAAGAGGAAAGTGGGGAGGAGACGGGCAGTCAAAACAGTGACGGGGAATCCGAAGATGACAGAGAGGCAGAGGAGGCACCAGATGAAGGCACACAACAAGAAGGCACCGAAAACGTAGCAGCACCAGAGCCGCCAGCAGCACCAGCACCAGCAGCAAAGAAAAGCGCCTCGCCCGCACCTCGGAAGGAGGAGGGTTCTTCTCACGGAAAGGCAAAGAAGAAGTCCCGCACCAGAGATGAAGAACGAAAGGAAAGGAGCAGAGCGGGCAGCAGAAGCAGCCGCAAACACGAATCGAAGGCTTCCCGAAAACGCAGGTGACAGGGGAAGACGAAACGGAATTGCACTGGTTCGGCTTGGTGAAACATTCTCATTTTGCATTGAGGGGAAGAGATGCTTGCGTATCACCCCAGATCTTTTGAGCGATTTATATGTCACTTGTTTGCATGCACATGCATTTGAAGAGTGCTTAGAGAACTCCATCGTCGATATTTGAGATGATGCTTGTCTAGTTGCACGAGCGTGTACAGTGCAGTGCATGTATCTTCGTGTTGCTGCAGTGGATGCTTGATGCCCCGACAAAAATGTCAAAGCCCCTGTGGCTAGCAGCGTATAGTGTCATTCTTGGTTTTAGGTAGAGGGAATCTTGCACTTTGTACTTGGTTCGACCTCGAGGTAGTGGCGCATGCGGCCGCTTCCCCTGATGCCACTCTGTGGAACAGTTCCTACGTATTCTGATCGTATGTATTGGCGCCGGCATGGGCGCGGGTACAGACGAATAGTTTGCTTTCGCCTGATCAGAAGCATCGCAGAAGGGAAGAATCGTCCCATTCAAAACAGTGCAAGGAGCCACCCATAGGTGTACTTATCTGTGCTCGCGGATGGGCCCTTCTTCCAAAATTGGCGTTCAAAACATAGTGTTTAACAAGATGGAAATACACTTTTTAAAGTTGGTAGAAAGCGTGTTTTCACTAGTGCACATGCCCCGGTCCTGTAGATGCTTCCTTTTCTGGGGCCCATGGAAGTGGAACTCAAACACAGAAACCTCAGCGTGGTCTTCTTCCACGGGGAACTCTTCTGCCCACAATTAAGCATTTCGCGGTGAACGGACACATATTAAACGCATGACACTCCCTACACAACCTTTATGAACAGGCTATCCCTGAATTAGCTTGCAGGAGGTTTCCCGAGCTCCCCACTTTGTTCGATGTGTACGAGTTACGTGAGTTACTGTTTCCCCGCATTATGATCAGTTGCGTCGTCTCGCTATTGCCTCAATCGCAGCGCGTGTTAGCTCTTCAGCTATTGTCACTGCAGTGCAGTAGAATACAGGCATATAAGCGAGCGCTCGCTGGGGGTGAGCAAGCGCTGCCGCCCTTACTACTACGGATTTTGCAGCAGTCTCCCTGTAGGTGAAGAACACTCAGATAGCCACTCATGTTCACCCTCGCCTGTTCAGTTGCTGGTCAAGTGTCAGAAGCCCCGCAGGCGGTGTTGTCTATTCTCCCTGCGTAATACTTCGGCTGCACTTCTGCACTTATTATGTGCTGGCGAGTGGCCCAACAAAACTGCACGCCCCTAACCTGCGTTTGTGTC
>CAJFCZ010000286.1:0-16903 GCA_904066245.1 Eimeria sp. OTU-Y
TTTCTTTGGTACCTGCTGAAGCAGGATGTGTCGCGCCACTGAGATACGCTTAGGTATTACAGAGCCTGACATGTGAAATGATTTGGGTGAACTGGTGACGCAGTCCGTGTGTGGCGAAATGCGCAATGCGTGTGAGGGGGCAGCGGGCACAGCAGGTTTTTTTTTGTCAAACGTTTTGCAGCGCTTATGTCCAAGCCATTTAAGTATGGTGGTAGTTGCACTGCGCAGGACATGCGTAGGAAACGCTGGGGCATGGCAGACGCCCCTGTCAACACAAATTTCATAAATCAGTATGACGTTTGCGTAAATGAGGGCTGTGAACGTAGCTGCTTGTTGAGCTGTTGGCTGACACAGGATGCGAAGCCCGCAGTGCACGCAGGGGCTTAGCATTTGTATGCAAAGTGTTATCTAGAAACAGGGGATCTAGAGTGAAGGGTTTAGGGTTTAGGGCCTGCGTACTGTATAAGGGCGTCCAGGTTTTACTGATAACACCACGACAGACAGAACCTACGCATATATTTTTTGTTTAGTGATATTGCTTAGTCTGTTTTGTTTCCGAAATCAGCACAGTCAATGAATGCATGACTATGTTTCGCTGGAGATCGGTATCTGTCGGCAAAATATTCATGCCATTGCAACAAAAGAAGCGAAGGCGAACTAGAACCACACTCTTGATCTGCATGCACACTACGCTTCCCGAAGTTTTTGGACATTTTGGCTTCTCGTTGATCTTTCAGCAAGGCTTTATTCGACAAGTATGCCGCTTGCAGGCAGCTGATGTGCTCTGCACTAAGGGTTACGCTTGCGCCTGTTTCTCCGGCACTAGCTAATATCAGCTGTATCTGGCACTTTGTGCGAATACGCCTAGGGCAGCAGTGCGGCGATAAGTTTTCTGGCGTTGAAATGGCATACACTTGCTGATATAGGCCCTTTTTCTGTTTGTGCTAGATGCTTACCTAGTGCCGTGAGCATTCGCGGTCATTTGCGTTTCAACAAGAAGGGGCTCGACAAGGTCTCCCAATGTAACAGGATGCATCGGATATTTCGCCCTCCAGTTAGTATGAAGATTGCACTTGATTTGCGTCCCGTGGTTGATATCTGCTCCGTCAGCCGGGAAGAATATATTTATGCAGTAATTGTGGGAGAACCAGGGGGCCTGCAGGTGTGGACATGATTAATTATCCAGTCTGTGTGCGGGCGTCTACCGAGTCCACCTGCTGACATCTTCTTTGATGATACAGTTGCCCACTGCTTTGCATAGCAAGTATGCGCGACGCTTTTGACTCCCTTGTTCGATTCATTTATGGCTAGTGCCACGCTTTCAGGCACTTTGATAGCAGGCATGGACGCGTATGTGCATGCATATAGACTTGTGGGATTGCAGTATGGGGAAGGGTTTCAGGTTGTTCTGCTTTGGCCTTGCTCTTGTTGGATATCTTGTGGGTCAGGGTGTTTCGGCGTTGCGCTATTTGCCTGCGAATTTGCACCGTGTACTACGAGCATTCTGAGGGAAGTGGTGAATCACTACAGGAGTAATCCAGGACGTGGTAGGAAAAAGCAACGGCTGCGGTTAGTGTCGACCGTCCAGGAGCTGTAGTGAGCTGGCCGTTTAAGTGTGCTAATACGTTGTGTTTGGAAACCGACAACAGCGAAATGCAGTCCGCGTCTAACAGCGCATCCTATACGGCTAGTGTAGAAACTCCTGGTGCTCTGCGAAGGAGCGCGGAACCCGTAGAACATTGCCTGGCTGCTGCTTGACACGCAAATAGGCAACACCAGTGGTACAGTGGTACAGGTTGGAGTTTCTGAAGTGGCGAGATTAGTTAGGCTGTTTTATGCCAGATGTCGGTGGGAATAATGCTTTTTAAACTTAATTTTGCTGGCGACTGGCACCTGGATCTGCAAGCACATGATGCTTCACATACGTCTTGAACATTCTCGAGTCCCACTGCTCTGCAGACAAGGACAGATTTGGCAATGATGCCCAGTGCAGTAGTTAGTATTGAACATGCGTTTGATTCTCTAGAGCTGCCTGGCATCGGTTCCGTCTGGCGATAAGAATAAAGGTAGTAATCTGACGATAGCTAGGGGGCCAGCACGTAAGAGCATCGAGGACGTATGCAAGTCGTGAGTTCTAATCTAGAACTGCTGCGTGGCACTGTCTTTCAATGAGATCGCCTGCCGTTTCGCAAAGCAAGTATGCGCATTATGAGAAGCCACCATTATGGATAATGAAGGCGTTTACCAGCTAAAAGAATCTGCAGTGCGTCTAGAGGAAACCAAGCAAATTCATATCCTTGACATGGGGTAAGGCAGTGCCGCTACATATCAGCTTGTATGGAGGAATGCATACAGGTCTCCGTGGTTCGTTCGTCAATGAAACATAAGTGAAATCTGGCAGGGATATTGCGGATCGGCACCTGTGAACATGGCGAACTCGGTTAGTTTGTGTGTAGTCTATGCGGATGGTGTAGGTACATCTTCCGCTGGAGTTACGACGGTGCTCTGTTTGGCCCAGCAAGTATGCGCATAAGGAGAGACCGGTGGTGTGCAGCAAAACGGCGTTCAGCAACTAGAACAGTTTGCAACACGGCTGCATTGAACCAAGCACGCGCGCCACATTGGCGCAGGCTGCGTGTGCTTTCACGTTTCAGCTTATATGAAAGGAACCGCGGATGCACCCGTATCCGCGCTTCCTTTCATATCAGCAAGTGGGCGCGCATTTATGACGTTGCAGTGCGAGAACATGTGAAATTTTGTTAGTTTAACTGTGCTCTTCTCCATTATGTATCGGGCTGGGCTGTTTCTGATGTTCAATTTGTGCGTGCGAAGCAAGGTACGACATTAATATCGATATCGGGCGCGTGCGGAAGCAGTGCATATGCAACCCAGTATGCCCCCTTAACTAAATCTATAAGAAACGCCAGCCATTTTAGTCTGTGGCTGTCGTCTACCGCCGCACTGTAGACGAGCTCCTTGGCATTACGATGGCGCGCTTTTGGTTCCAGGGAATATGCAAATACCGCGCACCGCGCCTTCGAACGCGATCGTTCGGGAACTGCAACAGTTTGAAACACGTCTTAAGCGAATACAGCAAATCCGCCTAGTCGCTTCCTTGCTACACGATCATGCACTGCTGCCTTGGACGCTGCTTGAGCCGAGACCGTGCACCGCTGTACGGCTACGTGCGCGCAGACTCAAGAGGCTGCATGCTTAAGTACTTACTGCATGGGTTAATGGGGAGACTTTCTCTACACTGGACATGCTCTACTCTAGGGACTACTGTGTCGGTGTGTCTTCGTGCTGCAGTATGCGTTTGAGCAACGCTGTAGGACATTTCGGACATTTAGAACGATATCAACGAATGCATGAAGCAGTATACCTACAGGGCAGTATGTAGTGAGGGACGGCGAGGAGTACGCGGTGATTTGTGACAAACCTGTAGTAGCATTGAGTGCCATCTCGGTTACGTGTAGCCGCAATTGTTTTGCTGAGAAGGGGGATAGTGAATATGGACAGTGAGTGTAGGCGAATTCAATGGAAATTCTGTTAGTCCTGATAGCGGTTGCGCGGAAGAACATGGAATTCGTAGATAGTAGTGCATCTATTGGGCACCGCATAGGAGAGGGGAACTCAGGGCACAGGGATGTGGTTATGGTTTGGCAACATTTGCGAGCCTGTTTTTGTTTGGAGTATGTGCAGTAAGTGGAAATGTGACCGGGTTTAGCTTGAGATCGGGAGCTGCCAGCAAAGCGTGAATATCATTCCAACACAGTGAGCATTTCCGGTTCCTTGTCTTTCGACAGGAAGATGTTGGACGCGAAATACCCGTGTAGGCATGGACATCTAATCTGCAGTGGGTCTTAAGGTTGCAGTCCGTTCGCTTGCCGTGCCTATGATAAGCTTCGCCTGACGGTAGAGGTATCCGTGGTGTTTGGCGGCGAGGTAGGGGAACTGCATGTGTGAAGCCTCATGTGGGTATGTAGTTTGCTTGATATTGTCTACGGCAGCGGTGGGACGACAGGTCTTTTGTCGTTGATATTGCTCTGCTTTGTCCAGCACGTATGCACATGATGAGGAGCCGGCGTTGTGGAGAATGGGATCGGTCGACGACTAGGAACCGTGTGAAACAGGCCAGAGGCACGCAAAGCATGTTCACGTCCTGGCCGAGTATGGGCAGTGCTCAGTTCCAGGATCTATGAGGTGAGGCATCGGCACCTTTTTTCACTATCGGAGAGTTACAGGTTGATGGTTTAGGGTTTTGGGTTGAGGGATTAGGGCTGCTGACTTAAGTAGTTTCTGTCGAGTAGCGTTGGTGACTTTGTCTACACTGGCCATGCTCTACTCTAGGGACTACTGTGTCGGTGTATCTTCGTGTTGCAGTATGCGTTTGAGCAACGCTGTAGGACATTTCGGACATTTAGAACGATATCAACGAATGCATGAAGCAGTATACCTACAGGGCAGTATGTAGTGAGGGACGGCGAGGAGTACGCGGTGATTTGTGACAAACCTGTAGTAGCATTGAGTGCCATCTCGGTTACGTGTAGCCGCAATTGTTTTGCTGAGAAGGGGGATAGTGAATATGGACAGTGAGTGTAGGCGAATTCAATGGAAATTCTGTTAGTCCTGATAGCGGTTGCGCGGAAGAACATGGAATTCGTAGATAGTAGTGCATCTATTGGGCACCGCATAGGAGAGGGGAACTCAGGGCACAGGGATGTGGTTATGGTTTGGCAACATTTGCGAGCCTGTTTTTGTTTGGAGTATGTGCAGTAAGTGGAAATGTGACCGGGTTTAGCTTGAGATCGGGAGCTGCCAGCAAAGCGTGAATATCATTCCAACACAGTGAGCATTTCCGGTTCCTTGTCTTTCGACAGGAAGATGTTGGACGCGAAATACCCGTGTAGGCATGGACATCTAATCTGCAGTGGGTCTTAAGGTTGCAGTCCGTTCGCTTGCCGTGCCTATGATAAGCTTCGCCTGACGGTAGAGGTATCCGTGGTGTTTGGCGGCGAGGTAGGGGAACTGCATGTGTGAAGCCTCATGTGGGTATGTAGTTTGCTTGATATTGTCTACGGCAGCGGTGGGACGACAGGTCTTTTGTCGTTGATATTGCTCTGCTTTGTCCAGCACGTATGCACATGATGAGGAGCCGGCGTTGCGGAGAATGGGATCGGTCGACGACTAGGAACCGTGTGAAACAGGCCAGAGGCACACAAAGCATGTTCACGTCCTGGCCGAGTATGGGCAGTGCTCAGTTCCAGGATCTATGAGGTGAGGCATCGGCACCTTTTTTCACTATCGGAGAGTTACAGGTTGATGGTTTAGGGTTTTGGGTTGAGGGATTAGGGCTGCTGACTTAAGTAGTTTCTGTCGAGTAGCGTTGGTGACTTTATCTACGCTGGACATGCTCTACTCTAGGGACTACTGTGTCGGTGCATCTTCGTGCTACAGTATGCGTTTGAGCAACGCTGTAGGATATTTCGGACATTTGGAACGATATCAGGGAATGCATGAAGCAGTATCCCTACATGGCAGTATGTAGTGAGCAGCAGCACGGGGTACGCGGTGGTTTGTGACAAATTTGTAGTAGCATTGTCTGCCGTTTCAGTAGCGTGTAGTTGCAATTGTTTTGCTGAGAAAGGGGATAGTGAATATGGATAGCGAGTGGAGGCGAGGTCAACCGAAATTAGGTTTTAGTTGAGCCTTGGTTTGGCGCTACGTCTTTCCATTTTGTGTATTTTTGTGTGCGCCTGCGGAATGGCGGTTGCTTACCTATGTGATTCACGCCAGGGCAGGGCGGCGAGTCAGTATAACTCCGCGTTTGATTCCTACAGGCTTACCCGAACTCGTTGCGCTCTGCGACAGTTGCAAGGCAGTTTCTCAAGTGCCGGTGCAGGTTCGGCGTAGAAATGGCCGGAGCAGTGCCGGGAATGGGTCCTGCACGAGGCTTTGTGGGCTATGTGTGGAGGCGTTTTGCATGGAGGGTGCCCTTACGATGACAACCTGTCATTAACGGAGACATTCCTGCACGCTTTGGATTAGGAACGTGCATGTTGAGCATGGGAAACTTCGGATAGCCGCATGTCACGCAATATATACACATTTCTGCGCCGTTAGGAATGCCCAGCAGACCTATAGAACCCCTGGGCTTACAGCTTACAGATCATAGCCCACGACCACCAACTAGTGCGGGCGAAAACGAGCTCTACACCTACATACTGCGCAACGTGACGTATTGCTTTGACGCACCTGTATATCTTGCGAAATTGGGCGCTTGGCGCAAGTGCCCTGCACCAGTGTGCCTAGCTTTTACAAACGGGCTTGGCATGTGAATGCCTACCTCCTCCATAGTACGTCGTGAGGCACATATGCATTGTGAGAGGCAATATAGGTGACAGGACTAATGTGCAAGAGGACTAGAGATTGCCGAAGCGCTGGCGCTGCTTGCAATCATGTCTCCTCAAAAGAGCAGCTGCAGTATCCCCACGTGTTAGGAGGCGCCAGAGCCACGGAAAGCTCCAGCCTGCTTCAAAAATTGGTCACAGGCTGTGTGTTAACACTGCGCAACAGTCTATTTATCATCAGAACCTCGCTGAAACACTTCGAAGACTGGACATTCCTACTCAACACAAACACGGAGAGAGCTTCCATCCAGCAAATATCGTATTAAGTGATTCAGATAGCAACCGTGAGTTGCACGGTTACAGGTTCAAGATGCTCACGTGTTGGGCTCTCACACCCCGATTTCTAAACGTTTTCGGCTTGTGTACAGTGTGTGCAGTAATGCTGCGTAGGGACATTCCTGTGGTCGGTAAATGTGTTGGTTTGTTCCCGTTAAGAGCCCCTCTAGTAAGGAAGCATGTTTTTCTGCTAATGCTGAGCATACACGCGGGACCAGGATATACTACTGGCAGGCAGACAAAAACCGTCTGCGCATCGATGGACAAAGGGAGTACGTTAGATAGCAAAACATGTTGCGTATACATCTCGAATGGGGTGTGGAAAGCGGCGATGGAAAACTGGCGGGCGCCTCACTTGATGCACCAATAGGCAGCTGTAGCAATTGCAACGGGTGAGAACGAGATGAAGCTCATGTTTTAATTAGTGTTTGCATCCACATCGGATGCATCAGTCGGGAGCTGCACTAGATGGAATTCAGGTGACAACCTGGAGTGTTGGAGAACCGCATGATAGGCTATGGACATGAACGAAGCGTGAAGGCACTCAGCTGCGTATCTGCTTGGGATGAGCGAGAAGCGGGGGAAGTTCATGGCGATTAGTTGCGTGGCGCAGCGGCAACCGAGAAGGCAATGTATGAGCGTAGTATCCGCCTTTACCGTAATTCGAGGGCGCGCCTGATATGCTAGCGGCAGTTCAAGCGCCTAGTTTTCGAACGTGAGCCTTCTGTTGCTGGCTTACACTGCTTCGAAAAAGTCTTTCTTCCAGGAAGGAGAGTCAAAGTCCGTGCGACCTGGTCTGATACGAAAAATACGGGAGATAGCAGTTTGCAGCTGGGCAACATGACATTAGCTTTGCTCAATGATTGCGGAAGTGCTGACGCTCCGACTATCAGTACTACAGAAAGGAATATTGCACGACACCTAACTACTCCGTTTGCTTGTAGATCAGACCGCTGCCGTGCAACTAGCATGTCGTCGTTCTGCGCGTGTTTCCACAAACGTAGACCTGGTAGTTGGGTTCCGTGAAGGGACTGCGATTGGCAGCAAAATCAGTTGTGCCGCTGTAACTGCAATTCGTTACTGGAAAGAAGACATCCTTACAAGGAACCAATGCCTATTCACCCACTTGGAGTTTCTCTGCATCGCTGAAGCATATTTAGCTATTGGTTGGCTGTTCAACAAGATTTCCTTTTGTTTTGAGGATCAGGAAGGGCACCGTTGTTCAGTACCCCGAAGACGTCTTAGGTTTGGCCCGTTACATATACATATATATATTTATATATATACGAAAGACGGGAGTCGCAGGGCACGTGCATGATGTGCACTAGAAGGGGCCCTTCAGGAAAAGGCGAGACGATCTACACTCAGAGGACTCAATGTTCCAGCCAAAGAGCTTATTCGTGTAGGTTTGGACCGGTTCGGACAAGCTAATCGCCAGTGGATGGAACAGCGTTAGATGAGCTAACACCGTTTCAACCCACGGGCCTCTCTTTCACCTTCGGAGTTGCAACTACATATGACGTGTTGCAAATACATATGACGGTGTTTTGAGAGGGAAGTAAAAATGCTCCTATTCCGACATTCAATGCCCCTGCTATGTATAGGATGCGGGTGAGCATTGGTCGGGTCTACGGCTTGAAGTAGAACGTGCTTTTCAAGGGGATCCGGAACGGGGTACTCTCATGCTGCTCAGTGCGTGAGTTGCAGCGATCTTTGTTTGTTCTCGGCTTTTTGACAAGCCATTAAACGACGTACCTTCGTTTAATGTCGAGGCTGTGCATTGTGGATGGAGGCGTGTCTCTGCATAGTGGTTGGCTGCACCACTTTCCTATACACGTCAAAAGCATCTTAAGGAATGCTTGACGGTGCATCAAACTGAAGTGCACCTCCACGTGAGGCCAAACGGTTTCCACTATGGTGCGTTCCTCGCGCAATGTGCTCCGGAGGTGCTCTGTACGCACTTGTACGCGGTGTGACAGCGATGCTGATCGATATGTGAGCGCCTGGTGTCCAAGCCAGGCAGCAGACATCGCTCAGGCTATATGCCACCGTTACAGGAACGTTAAGCTTTTTGTACCATATGTGTAATTAGTTTGTACGTTTGAAGCGACAGGATGCCTCAGTATTTGCGAATATGTTTTCCGCAACCTAGATTTGATGCAGGACTGAGCGGTTGCCTGCCAGTCACCTTAAAACAGGCGCTTACGGTTTGGAATATTCTACTGTGACGCCCCGCCTATTGAGACAGGGCGAACGGCATTTTTCGTCTCGCCTGTTTACCAGGGACAGCCGGGGATGTAGGTGTTCACAAATCATGGATAAAACCTCAATTGCTTGAGAGGAACGGCGTACGTTTATTTTTTTCGGACATGTTCATTCGCTCTGTGGACCGCTGAATTGGTGTGGAAGTTCATGCGGACCCCCCCAACATCTCCAGGGCGTATGTACCCAGATTCGGTCGGTCAGTTTGAATGCGTTCTCGCTTTGGCTAGTAAATGCAATGGCGATGGGAGGCTGGCTGCTGGCATGGATGATTTGAGAAGCACGAGCACATTTTAGCATGTGTGCGGTATGCTCATCCTTATGAGAGGTCGACATGAACCCTGCTGCAAAACATGTGTGAAATGCTGCTCTCTTGCAATAAATGCACATGAAATAGTGTGTAAGCGCTTTTATGTGCTCCGTTGGGCTGCACAAACAATTTTTCTTCGGACTACACGGCCAATGCGTCCAATGGAGCCAATATGTGTACTGCAAGGTGTCTGCAGGCAGGTGCTAGGCTAAATGTTATCTGTAGGAAACACAGTCTGCAAAACATGTGCATGTGTCTTCGCACTACTGCGGCCCACGAGAAACTAAGTAGAGATGCGTCACTTGCCGGCGGTGGGTAGGTTTGCGTCGACGGGCAGTAGGGTTGTTGACGGGTTTTTGCTTTCTTTAAGTTTTCGGCGGACCTGTCCTTAACCCGCAGCTACGCCAAAAGGTAGCCACGAATGCATATGGGGATGATGATGAAATTATGAGCCAAATGTTGTTGTGTATCTTGCTGGGCTTGGGTTGAGACTGCAGGCGATACTGTTCAGCGGCTACGCCGCTTTTGAGAGGGTGTTTCACGGAAAGTGCAAGCTACGGCCCGTGTCGCCTGTCTTCACACTTCAATGACTTGACCTCTGCTTAACCCTCAAAGCTTAGCAGTTGCTCTAAGCAACAGGCAGTTCCAGGTAGTGCACCACTTTTGCGTTCTCCGTATATGGTATGCTGCCGTACCTACGAGGTATGGCGGCCCTAGGGGGCTGTCTGTACGCACCGGCAGTTTTAGTTACGTTCGCATTCTGGGACAGAAGCGGGGATTGGAGCTGCTACGTATGAGAACGGACATCTGTAGAGGAAGCAACAAAGTTATTCACGGTGTATAGTGTATATTTGGGCACGCGGTGTTTCCCAGAAGACCCGCACGCTCTCTGCCACTGCCTGTCTATCCACGCATCCACATAGGTACTTCAAGGTAAGTTCGCATGGTGTAGCAGCGCCATCCATTGGACCTCCTGGGAACTGGAGCAGACATTTGCACAGAGAGTAACAACATGCATTCGCGGTCTACCGTGTGTGTTCGTAGAAGCGGTGCTTAACAGAAAGTGCGTAGGATGGCCGTGGCAGCCAATCTAAACACACCGGTGGCTTGAGCTACGCCTGCATTACCAGGCAGAGGCCCCTATTTATCCTGTTGAGCATGGGGATAGATTTCTGCAGATATAATAAGTAAGGGAGTTCGGGAGTTCATGGTGTAAGGCGTGTGGTAGTAGATGTGCCGCACGCAAGGTGGGTACAGACTCTGCTCTGGCCTATTTACAAACGCAGGCGGCTTGAGGTGCGCTCTCATTCTGAAGCAAAGCCCAGCATTGGGGAGGTTGACTATGAAAACATATGCCTGCAAAGACAGCAAAAATGTACGGTCAGGGTTTATGGCGTGTGGCTGTAGACTTGGGCCTTCACAGAAGATTCGTATTGCCCTTGCTGTGGCCTGTCTATGCACACTGGTGGTTTGAGCTGGGCTCGAACACACAGCACAGAGCGAATCCGTCGACCCATTAAACATGGGAACAGATACGTGGAGAGACACTTGCTGCAGCATTCACAGTGTAGGGTATGTGGCAATATATTTAGGGGTATGCTAGTGGAGCATACGGTCTCTTCTGTGTCCTTTCTCCATGTACATGCGGTTTGAGCTGTCTCCCTATTTTGGAACAGAAGTTAGAATTCAACTAGTTCAGTATGGGAACATATATTTGGGAATTTCGGTGCGTGATGTGTGGGACTATATGTTGCGCTTCACAGAAGGTGAGTTGCGTTGCCTGCTGTGGCCCGTCTATAAACGTATGTGTGTAGAGCTGTGTCCACATTCTAAAACAGCGGCGGGTATTGGACTCGTCGACTGCGTAAGCGGAGATATACAGGGTGAGTTGTGTGGTGCATACACAGTGTACAGCGTGGGCCTGATTTACAGGCTGCGCGGAGCGGGCTCTGCTATGGCCTGTCTACACAAGCTGGCGTCTCCGTCTGCCTTTATGCTGTGAAGCAGGGACTAGCGCCCGCGCTAGTGATTTGACCGTCTCGTTAAGAGAGATACAAGCTGCATTAACGCAGTGAGTTGTGCGGCGGTGGCTATGGTGATTCGCGGGAGGCGCATGCATCTGAGTCATGCCGCCAATCTTCACAAGGCTCTATTCGCAAAAATTCTAGAGTTTAGAGCAGGCGTTTCGTGCACAGCTACAAAGACACAGCAACACAGCGACAGCGACAGGCTTGCCGGCGGCTGTAATATGGAAAGCAAGGCGAATGCCAAAAACGATGATTTGTACAATATTTCTTGTTTCTCTCACTAGCAAAGGCGGTGTCGCTTCCTTGTCGTCTGTGCAGAACGAGATGCGACTAGAAGAGGACAGCCACAATCAGGACTGTTGCATGCGGTAATTCCTTCTTAAAGAGAGCTTCTGGAACGGTTCGTTGCAATGTGTACAGTGCGAATCGTTATTGTTATCCACAGCGCTATTTACCGATGGACAGACTGCTATTTAAGGGGTAGTCTTTGAATTTTACCCCATGCAGAGAATCGCGTTTTGAATCGTTTTCTGCTGCATCTGGGTGGGATAATCAACATGTATATATCCGCTCGCCTAATGCCGCCACATTTCGAGTTTCGTCCTAGACAAATCTTGCGCCTGTGAGGGTTGATGCTTTGAAAGCGGATGTTTTGGGGCAGCCTTCGACATAGCATTTTGACCCCTTTCTCTTCATTTTAACTCTCCGGTTAACCGCCGAAGCAACTATGTTCGTTGCTTGTGCTGCTTTCGTCATTGAATCTGGGTCTCTGAAACAGTACCGAAACTGACACTTCAAGCATGTGCGATGCAGCTTTGCTTAGTTAGCCACATATTCTCTCTCGCACGTGCTGATTTGCACTTGTAGGAACTGCAATATCGTGCGCGGCTGACTCCGCATTAGCTTCGTGCTAATTGAGGATTATTAGCGGGAGATGAACGATGGGAGCACGTCCCGTCGGGTTTTAAAGTTTTAACCCGCCCACACTGTTTGACCGTACTACAGATGAGATTGTGTTCATTGTTTTCCTCGTGCGGCAATAGTGGCACGGCATGTGCCGGTGCCTTAGCCGCCCGACTCTTCGTTGAGTAACCGCTTGTCCAGCAGTTGCTTTGGTTGGGGTAGTGACTGGCAGTGAGACTTACAGCATGAATACCTTGCGGCAGCTTCTACGGGTGCAACGTGTTCAGATAGAATTCGGCATGGCGACAATTATGTGTTTGTTAAAACTGGTACTGCTGAGGCCTGTACTAGCTTGCCTGTTTGCTGGCAACATACGTTTACTGCGTTTAGGTCTCCCTGGAACGCCTGTCTTCACACGGGTGCTACAACTTCTTCGAGATATTGCATACGTGCCCACGGATCTGGAAACGAAACCACTAACGAATGCTCTGTGAGAAAAACTCGAGCCACTTCTCCGCGTAGTGTGGTGCAGCTTCCAGCCAGGCAGTGAAAACCACCGAGTGACAGCAGTAATCGTACAAAAAACAGCCCTTTTATCAACGTGCATTCGAGTACAATCCGGGGTGACGGATGTTACAGAGGCCGTAACGGCAGCTGCATTTTGACCTGTCTATCCGAACGGTCTCTTGATTCAACTGCAGTGAGTAAGTGAGCCTTGTTCACGGTTTCTTTCATTTTTATTGTTTTCTAGAGAAAGCCTCGTAAAAAGCCATATCTACAAAGCGCAGGACGCAACGAATGGAGGCGCTAGCTCTGGAAGCCTAAGGATGTGCTTCCACTGCGTGAACGCTCATCCGCGTTTTGCTCAATAACATCGGATCTGTACATAAGCCCCACAGCGATACTACTGTATTAACCATACCGTTGAGTGCTTCAGTTATGCGGAACCGAGCATTATGTACTCCACCCAAGAAGCATTTAGCAATCTTTTATTTAGTACTTAGGTTTTAGGCTTTCAGAGTAGGGCTGACGTTGCAGGTATTAGGGTTTGGGGCATAGCATTTTGTGGTTTAGGATTCGTGATTCAGAGCTTAGGATCTGCTTGTTCAGGGTTTGGCGTTTACAGCTTTGAGGGTTAGGGATAGTGTTTGGGGATTAGGGACCAGGCCTTAAGCTTAGCCTTCCGAGTTCAGGGATAGAGTTTTATTGCTAAAGTTTAAGATTTTGCTTTTACGGTTCAGGGGTTGTAGTTTCGCCTTTGCGGCTCAGGGCTTAGGGCTCAGGGCTCACCGGTCCAGGATTCAGGGTTCACGGTTCATGGTTAAGGGTTTGACGCTTAGTGGTTAATGGTTTAGGGCGCATGGCAGAGTGTTAAGAAATTGGTGTCTTCGAGTGCGCGTGAGCGCATTCCGGACATGCTGTACCTTCGTTGTGCCACGTCTTGCTCTCTCTCACGTTACACCTCGCCTCACGGCTTGTTTTCACCAGCCCGGCACAGTTCCTGTGTTGTCTAAAGCTGCTCTCGACTACTGCCTGTGTGTGGCCGCCACGAGGTATGAATGCCGACTATCTACGGAATGATTTGCCTACTAGAGACACATGTAACTGCCTAGGAAGACTTTTAGCTGGGCTTTTACTTGTAATAAGGGACAGCCGAGACAGGGCGGAAGGGGGCATTCACTGATTCTGCTTCATAACACACCTTTACCTAGTGATATGAGAGTAGCAAGCCAGCGTGGACGTACATTTCCTTTTAAAGTGGACTTACTTGAGGGTGCGCGATCATAAAAGGTGCGAACAACTATGGCAGCTAGTACTGGATGTTGGGCATTCCAATGTGGATACCCAGAACAGAAGCCGATTACTCTCTCTCCGCTTTGCTGTAAACAATGTTTGCGTGCTTATTCTGTGGGTAGCTGTTAGGTACACCCTATTCCATAGCTTGATGCTCGGGCTTTTACTGAGACTATTGGTCATGTATATTGGATGGAGAGAGCTTGTTTCGAACACGAACAGGGAGACGGCATGTGGCCTGCTAGGCATGGAACAAGAGGAAAAGCATTCACGCGCAGGGAAACGGGAAGATGCAACAAAAGGATCACGGCACTCAGAGAAATTGGTTTGACGTTACTACCAGTAATCTTTGTCCGATATTCTAAATCGGTATTCATATCAAGTGCTGCAATTCTCCGGAGGGTTTGGCTACCCCACTGTTGCATCTTTGAACGTGTGTTGTTGTGAAAGGGAAGGCAAGTGGTGCTCCCCCCATCGCCTCGGTTGACAATTGTGAGCACGGATGATGCAACAAAGGCAGCTATGGGATACTTGTAGCTTGTAAGATTTCAAATGGATTTCGTGTTTGGAACACGTGCGTTCCAAGCGTCGGGTTCACCTCAACCAGCGCTCGCAACCTGGTGTATGGGGTCGCTGGCTGGGCTGGCACTTCAGTAGACCCAACGTGAGAAGAGTTCGATGAATCTAAGCTCTACGCGCACAGAAGTTGCTTCGCTATGCAGGGTGCACGAAAACAAGGCTGACACACGCGATAAAATGACACTCGAGGTCTCCCCTCAGTGGCGTGTAAGTTATTCTCGAGTCTTGCTGTGGCTGCTAGCAGCGGAAGCTCTTGCTGCTGCAGCTACTGCTGCTGCTTCTTGCGGCAGGTTCGATCAGGAGGCCGGGAAGCCCATCAAAGTCCTCCGTTAAGTCAAAGGGGCCCCAAGACATCAACGGCGCAGGTGCAGCAAGTGGCATAGTTAGGAGGCTTTTTTTGTTTCTGATGTTCCTGCTTTTTTGACGCCAGCTACCGCCGCAGCTGTAGCAATTCAGGGTTTCATGCTGACCACGATGAGGGGTATCAGCTGTACATCTTTTCCCAGGCCCTTAGAGTAACAGAGAAAACCGCCAAGCACGTCGAACTCCACACGGTCCTACTTCTGTGGTGTTGCTGCTGCTGCTGGCACTAGTGGTGCAAGTGGGGCGACTGCTTGTCCTGATTCTGTGTTTGGTGCAGATGCAGCCAGTGCTGCTGTTGTTGGAATTCTGTGACATGTGCTCATCTGCTTCCATTTGAAAGCGAACAACAACCTGGCCGCTGGTCTGACTGACCTGCCTAGGTGAAGTAGAAGACAGCGGCAAATTGTGCTACATAGCATCAACATACTTCTTCATGTGGTGCTGCTCCTGCAGCCCCTAGTTCTTTAACGCGTGTGTTCCCATCTGCTGTTCCTGACGACACTGTTACTGTTTCTGTTAAGGAAGGCCAACCACTCTCTGCACAGGGGAGAGCGGATATGGCCGCAAACGACACCGCAGCCCGAGTAGGGGCAAGAGCTCCTGTCCAAAACATGCCGTGCTTCGCTTGCTGCTACAGTTTCTTCTGCTGCCGTTGCACATGCAGGGCTCAACTCTCAGGCATGAGACAGTATAAAAAGAAGGGGTCAATGCAGCGGAGCCGCAGCTAACAGTTCTGCTACTGCTCCCGCTGTTGCTAGAAGCAGCGATATCTGGCCTAACGTTCTCCGAAGTAGCCGTAAACAAGAACAGCAAAGCCAGCGACAGACACTGCAACCCAACTACCTAGAGCAGCGACACCCGGCAGCAGAAACAAGCACAAAAGCATCACCAGCACAAAGGCTGAAGCAGCAGTATTAGCAACATAACAGACAGCGAACGCGTCCCTAACAACTGCAGCAGAGGAAGTACTGGCAGCAGCAGCAGCAGCGACGAGATCAGCAGCAGCAGCAGCAACCAGCAGAATCTTGTGCAGCTTCGGCTCAGCACACACCCCGAAAAAATTGACAGAGCATCACAAGATGAGCTGCAGAAGATCGCCATGGGAGAAAGAGAAACAACTAATCACACCATCATCCCCCTACTGAATCTAGACATCAGCTCCTGGAAAGGACCCTCAACTGCGGCATTACTTTTTCGGTGCAATCAGGGCTTCCAACTGCTACTCGTTGCTGCTTGTGCTGTCGCTGCTGCTGCTGCAGTTTCCTATACCGGCTCAACCGCTTTAGAAGATTCACCAGCAGCAATAGCTGCAGCACGAATCGCAAGAGCCCGCAAGCACAGCGGCAGCAGTTGCCTTCTAGCCGTTAATAGCCGCATCAAACTATCACCCAAACTCTTTGATACCGCACATTCCGCCGCTATCCGCAGCGGGAAAGCTGCACCTACTGCTGCTGCGACAGCAGTAGCTGCTGCTACTGCTGTAGCACAGGAGGGACAGCACCAGACGACGCAGGAGGGGTTGCCCTAGTAGCACCTAAGGGGTCTTTTTGCGGAGCATATCTGAAGCTGCCCTTTGTTGGCGCTGCGCTGCCGCTCCAACGTGCGGTTGCTTCAGCTGCTGGGTCTTCCACACATGCGAGTGCCTTTGGAGAATTAAACGCCTTCGTTGACTTTCTTGCACCGCTGAAGGACCTCATCGCAGTTGTGCACTGCAACAGAAGCCGCATCTAGTAACTCCCAAGCAACGTATTAATGTTCAGATCCCCTCACGCAGTTACGGTATTCCCCTGCGCCATGTGATAGCGCGTCAGCACCAGCAGCAGAGACACGTAAACAGGACTGGAGAACACCGAAAATTATCCATGCTCTGTAGACAGAAAACAGGAAGAAGGAAAATAGAACGAAGTGTGCTGTTCCTCGTGTGTACAGCATACAAAATACGCGCACAGGCATATCTTCTATATATATAACTATATATA